>JABUQX010126485.1:0-51825 GCA_015478945.1 Trachelipus rathkii | reverse complement strand
TCATGACTATATCCGAGCATACAACATTACACACAACTTATTAAATTAGTTTTTTTATTTATACGTTTTTTCGCTTTGATAAATAATGTGTGTTTCATTAGGAATATGTGACCTAAATTTCATAATGACGAAAAAGCTTATTTAATTGTTGGAATAGTTTAGGTTGATCTTAGAATTGAATGTTTTTTAATGAAATTTATATTTGTTATTTATATCTTGTAAATAATATATAATTTTACTAATCCAATCATTTCAATTATTCAATCTTCAAAAAATGTTCTTTATTTACTTCCAACTCTCATGAAGCACTGAAATAAAATGTACTTACATATACAATTTTTAAAACTTATCGTAATAAATTATAATTGTTTCCTAATTTCACAGTTAGTATTTATTTGATGTCTATTCTTTAAAATGATATTTTATTTATGTATTTTTATAAGGGCTATTTTTTTGTAATTTTTGAAACAATAAACCAAAGAACAATGATCAAACTTTTTAATCTGATTAAAAAGAATGATTTTTAAGTTAATTAATAGTTTTTCAGGTGTCTTACCATTGACGTATTTTTGCATTTGAGATTTATCTAGATATTTTTGTGTTGTATTTAACCAAATTAATTTACTTAAAGGAATGTGAAACCTGTGATTATTAAAAAAGAAAATATTTAATTTTCTTATAAAGTATACGGCTTTTTTATCTATTAATTCTTTGAAATATTTAACATATAATTAAGAACTCTATTCGAATAATCCTTATTCTTGTCCTAAATTTCACATTTGAAATTATTGTTGATTATCTTATAAAATATTATGTGTTTACGGTGGGATTTTATGCATTTAAATAAATTTAAATGTGTTTCATTGAAATGCAATCCAAGAAATCGTTAAATGATGAAATAATTATGTTAAGTATATTATTTCGGTGTTCTTTAATTTGCTACTTTTTTTTAATGATGATTTCTCTAATAGCTTTTCTTATTTATTAATCATCCATCAAAGTGTTATTCTTTCTATTTGATGGTTAATCTAATTCTATTTAACTTTCTCGTGTAAATAACAGCTTTCATATAATATTATCTTTCACTTTTGCAATTACTTTTAGATTACTCAATAGAATGATAACTAGCTTATTCCTCTATGATTTTACATTTTGAAATATTTGAAATTCATGTTAGAATTAGAGTTTGTTTTCTCGTATTTTTAGCAAGAGATTTGAAAGAATATAATGGTTTTAATTGAGATTTGCATTTCATATAAGCAATGTAATTGCGTTTTGTTATAGTCTTTGTAGTTGTTTTTAATAGACATTTCTTTTAATGAGCTTCAGAATATTTGTTTTATATCCAAATTATTTCTTAGATTAGTGATAAATTAGCATGTTTTATAAAATTTATACTTCTTAAATAAATTCAAGTTTTATTGTTCATTTAAAATTTTCAACTTATTTTATTATTATAGAACTTTTAAGAAAATAACGTTTTTTCCTAATTTCTTAGTTATCTCACACATTTTGTTTTTAGATGTAATTTAAATCTCTAACAATTGAACACTATAAATATTTTCGAGATTTGAAAAATTCATACTCAAAAGTATATCTACATTCCAGTCCAGACTGCGGTAGTTAATTGTTTTCAGGTTGTCTTGAATTGACGTTTTTTCATGAATGTTCAATATTTGGTTTTTGATTATACCAAAATTTCCATTGTGTGAACCTGTTTTTAATAAACAAATTATAACTCTTAAAATTACGATGGAATGAATTTTCCCTAACAAATTAGGAATCTAAAAGTATTACAGATTTAATAAACGGGTTCTACTGTGATATTTTTGGTAATCTTAATTAAACTTTTTTAACGGTATTATCAGCAATTGTGAAAAAATGATGTGTTTATTTTGGAATGCAATTTCAAAAGCAGAGAAGCGAATTTGTTAATAAGTTTTGGGGCGTCTTAAATTGACGTTTTGTTAATGGAAATTTCATATTTGTGTTTACTACATATTCGTAGTGTTCCTGAAAGAAGGAAGAAAACTTTTAATTTCTAAAATTTACGTGTTTTCATTATTATCCTAACAAATTAGAACTCTAAAACAGAAATTATTACTTTTTCCCTTATTATCAACATTTGGAATTTATTTCGGTATTTCTTAGAAATTTGAGTTTTTGACGCGATTTTTTTGCATTTGAAAAATGATGTGTTTCATTGAAAATGGCAATTTCAATAAACAGAAAAGCGAATTTGTTATAGTTTTAGGTGTCTTAAATTGACTTTTTTAATGAATTTCAAATATTTTGTTTTTTGTCCAATATTTCACTTAGGGTGTGAAAGACCGTTTTAATAAAATTTTAACTTCTAAAATTACGCTTTTTCCTAAAGATTTAAATCTTTCAAATTTAGAACTCCTAAAAAGTACGATTTTTACTAATTTTCAACATTTGAAATTATTTAATAATTCTTGAAATTGAGTTTTTAACCGGTTTTTTCTAGCATTGAAAAATAATGTGTTTTCTTGAGAATGCAATTTCAAAGAGAAAGGCGATTTTGCTTTTATGTTTTAGGGTTTTAAATTGACCGTTTTAATGAATTTTCATTTTTTTCAATACCAAAATTTTCATAGATGTGAAAACCTGTTTAAAGAAAAAAATATTCTAAAATGTGTGTTTCATTCAAATGAGTTTCAAAAAACAGAAGCGATTTCGTTTAATAGTTTTAGGTTCTTTAATTATTTTTTTATGAAATTTCCATCTTTGTTTTTATATACCAAATATTTCATTGTAAAAACCTGTTTTAATAAAAATTTTATCTTCTAAATTACGCTTTTTTCTAATTTTTCCATTACAATTAGAACTCTTAAGTACGATGTTCCTAAATTTCAACATTTGAAATTATTTGGTATTTCTTAAATTGAGTTTTTTTACGTAATTTTCAGCATTTGAACAATTGATGTTTTTCATGGAAATGCAATTTCAAAAAACGCAGAAAACGCGAGATTTGTTTAATGTTATCAGGTGTCTTCTTGCATGACGTATTTTAATTAGAATTTAATATTTGTTTTTATCTACCAAATATTTCTTGTTGTGAAACCTGTTTTATACAAAAAATTTTTAACTTTCTAAAATTACAGCTTTTTCTTAAATTTCACCTTACAATCTAGAACTTTAAAAGTACGATTAGTCCTAAATTTCAACCATTTATTCTATTTGGTAATTTTAAATTGAGTTTTTAAAGGCTATTTCAGCATTTGAAAATATGTGTTGTCAATTGAACATGCATTTTTCGTTGTGCCCATACGCCCAATTGATGTATTGTTTTTAGGTGTCTTAATTGAGTTTTTTAATGAAAGTTTTCAATTATTTGTTTTTGTATAACAAATATTTCTAGTTGTGAAGACGTGTTTTAATAAAAATTTTTATCTTCTAAATTAGGCTTTTTCTTTAATTTTCACCTTACAAAATTTGAACTCTTAAACGTCGATTGTTTCCTAATTTCAACATTTGAAATTAGGTGGTAATTCTTAAAATTGAGTTTTTACGGATTTTTAGCTTTTGAAAATATAATGTGTTGATTAAAATGCAATTTCAACAAGCAGGAAAGCGAATTTGTTTAATAGGTTTTAGGTGTCTTAAATTGACGTTTTAAGAAATTTCATATTTGTTTTTATACCAATATTTCATTAGATGCGAATCTGTTTTATAAAATTTTGATTTCTTAAAATTACGCTTTTCTTATTTTTAAACAAAATTTAGTAGAACTCTTAAAAACTATAATTTTTTCTAAATCTCAACATTTGAAATTATTTGGTTAATTCTTAAATTGTTTATTACGGTATTTTTAGCATTTGAAAAATAATTTGTTTTCATTAGCAATGCATTCAAAAGCGAAAAAAGGCGAATTGTTGTTATAGTTTCAGGTGTCTTTATTTGGACGTTTTTTTAATGAAACTTTCAATATTTGTTTTTACATACCAAATATTTTCATTAGTTGTGAACTGTTTTAATAAAAAAATTTTTAATTTCTAAAATTACGCTTTTTCTTGCATTTTCACATTACACAAATTAAAACTCTTTAAAGTACGATTTGTCCTAAATTTCAACATTGGAAATATTTTTGTATTCTTAAAATGTGAGTTTTTAGGTATTTTCAGCATTTGAAAAACTAATGTGTTGCATTGAAATGCATTTCAAAAAGAGAAAGCGAATTTGTTATTAGTTTCAGTTGTCTTTAAAATGGACGTTTTTATAATGATTTTAAAGTTGTTTTTATATACCAAT
This sequence comes from Trachelipus rathkii, assembly GCA_015478945.1. Taxonomy (NCBI): domain Eukaryota; kingdom Metazoa; phylum Arthropoda; class Malacostraca; order Isopoda; family Trachelipodidae; genus Trachelipus; species Trachelipus rathkii. The sequence goes on along the minus strand of JABUQX010126485.1, from coordinate 47,553 downwards.
ATTTCATTAGTGTGAAAACCTGTTTTAAGTAGAAAAATTTTTAATTCTAAATACGCTTTTTCTTAATTTTTCCCATTACAAATTTAGAACTCTAGAGTACGATTTTGTTCCTAAATTCTAACATTTGAAATTATTTTGGTATTGGGTGTCTTAAATTGAATTTTTAGCGTTTTTCAGCATTTGAAAAATAATTGTCATTTCATTTGAATGCATTTTCAAAGCAGAAAAAGCGATTGTTAATCTTTTTAGGTGTCTTAAATGACGTTTTTTTTAATGAATTTTAATATTTGTTTTTATTACAAATATTCATTAGTATGTACAAACCTGTTTTAATAAAAAATTTAACTTCTAGAATTACGCTGTTGTTTCTTAACATTTTTCACCTACCATTTTGAAACTCTTTTAAAAGTACTTTTTCTAAATTTTAAACATTGATTATTTGATATTCAAATTAAGTTTTTACGGTATTTTAAAGCATTTGAAAAATAATGTGTTTCATTGAATGCATTTCAAAGGCAGAAAAGCGAATTTGTTATAGTTTTGGTGTCTTAATTCCACTTTTACTAAAGTTTCATATTTGTTTTTAATATATTTCTTAGATGTGAAAGCTTATTTAATAAAAGAATTTTAACTTCTAAATCGCTTTTACAAATACTTTTGTATTTATTAGTATTTTTATAAGATCTAAAGTACGATTTTCGCTAAATTCACATGTGGAAATTATTTGTATTTCTTAAAATTGGTTTTTCAACAGTTATTTGAAGAATATGTTTTTATAGTTGTGATTTGAGAAAGCGGAAGAGCGATTTGTTAATAGTTTTGGTTGTTTTATAAATGGACGTTTTTAATGAAAGTTCAGATATTATTTTTATATACCAAATATTTTATTAGTAGCAAAAAGCTGTTTTAATAAAAATTTCGAACTCCTTACGCTTTTTCTAACTTTTTTTTACAATATTAGACTTGAAAAAAACTATTACTTTTTTCCTAAATTTCAACATTTTGAAATTATTTGTTTTCTAAAAATTGAGTTTTTAACGGGTGTTTTTGCATTTTGAAAAAAATGATGTGTTTCCATTGAAATGGCAATTTCAAAACGAAAACGAATTTGGCAAATAGTTTCAGGTGACCGGTATTGAGCTTTTTTAATGAAATTTCACTATTTGTTTTTACTATACACCCTATTCATTGTGTGAAAAACCTGTTGGTTAATAAAAATTTTAATTCCTAAAATTACGCTTTTTCCTTGAATTTTCAATTACAATTTGGAGTTCTGAGTCTACCATATTTCCCCTAAATTTCACTTTGAAACTATTTGGTAATCTTTAAAGGGAACCGGTATTGAGCTTTTCGGCCAATTGAGAAAATGTGTTTCATTGTGAAAATGCAATTTCAAAAAAGAGAAAAGCGAATGTTTTATGTTTTATGTGTCTTAAGATTAACGTTTTATGAATTTCTAAGCGTTTTTTTATCCCAATAACATTTCCATTGATCGTTATGAAAACCTGTGATTAGTTTAAAAAGTTTTTTTTGAACTTAAGGGTTGTCTAGATATTTACGTTCAACGATCCTTTGAAAACTAGTTAAATATTTTTCGCTAAATCTTTCAACCTTAATTTTTAGATTTTCTTTAATTTACTGAGAGTATTTTTTGAGTTACAAGAATCTGTTTAATTAAGCTTCACGTCAACAGAACACAGAAAGCGAATTTGTTAACTGAGTTTTAGGTGTCTTAATTTGACGTTTTTTAATGAAATTTCAATTATTTCTTTTTAGATACCAAATATTTTCATTAGTTTTGAAAACCTTATTTATCTAAACAAAATTTTAACTTCTAGATTACGTGCTGTTGTAAATCCCCACAGTGGGGTTTGTGTACCCAAAGATAACATTTTAGTTGTCTAATTGAAAAATATTGGTATTTTCTTAAAAATTGAGTTTTTACAGTTTAGTAGACAAAAGAAATGAGTTTTCATTTGAAATGCAATTCAAAAAGCAGAAAAGCGAATTAGTTAATAGTTTCAGGTGTCTTAATTTGACGTTTTTTAATGAAATTTTACATTTGTTCTTTATATTACCAAATATTTCACGTAGATGTGAAAACTTGTTTTATAAAAAAATTAACTCTAAAATTACGCTTTTCTTAATTTTTCACATTTGACTCTTAAAGTTTACGATTTGTCTTAAATTTCAAATTTGAAATTATTTGAAAATGTCTAAGAATTTGAGTTTTTTAACGGTATTATCAGCATCTGAAAAATTTAATGTGTTTTCATTGGAAATGCAATTTCAAAAGAGCAGAAAGGAGAATTTATTATAGTTTTAGGTGTCTTAAATGACGTTTTTTATGAAATTGTCAATATTGTTTTGTAGTTACCAAATATTTCAATTAGTAGTAACACGTTTTATAAAATTTTTAACTTTAATAACAATTACGCTTTTTCTTAATTTTTTCCTTTACAATTTAGAACTTCTATAAAAGCTACTGATTTTTGCCCTAAGTTACATTGTATCCTTTGGTATTCTTAAAATTGAGTTATTTACGGGATTTTAGCATTTGAACAAAATAATGTGTTTTGCATTGAAATGACAATTTCAACACAGAGAGCGAATGTTTAATAGTTTAGGTGTTCTTTAAATTGACGTTTTTAATGAGAATTTCAATATTTGTTTGATATACTTTATTATCATTAGTAGTGAAAAACTTTTTAAAAAAATTTTAACATCTAAATTACGTTTTTTCTTAAAATTTGTCCATTACAAATTTAGAAACCCTTAAAAGTCGTTTTTCCTAAATTTCAAAATTGAAATCTATTTGGTAATTCTTAAATTGAGTTTTAATGATTATTAGCTTTTGAAAAAAATAATGTGTTTCATTGAAATGCATTTAAAAAGCAGAAACGAATATTCTTAAAAGTGTGTATGTCTTCAATGTGACGCTTTTTTAATGAATTTTTCATATTTGTTCTATTATACAAATATTTCATTAGTAGTGAAACCTGTTTTAATTAAACAAATATCTTTAACTCTAATTACGCTTTTGTTTCTTACAGTTTTACAATTACAATTTCGGAACTCTTAAAAGTCGATTTTTTTCCTAAATTTCACATTTGAATTATTCTGGTAATCTTCTTATAATTGGAGATTTTTATAACGGGGTTTTAGCATTTGAAAAATTATGTGTTTCATTTGAAAGGCAATTTCAAAAAAAGCAGAAAAGCGAATTTATGAATAGGTTTAGGTGTCTTAAATTGAGTTTTTAATGAAATTTTTATTTTTGTTTTTATATACAAATATTTGTATATATTCTGAAAAACCTGTTTAATAAAAAATTTTAATTCTAGAATACGCTTTTTCTAATTTTCATTAAGATTTGAACTCTAAAAGAATATTCTTTTTCTGACATTAGAGCACATTATCTATACAGGTTTTCATAACAAATAGTATACCCTGGTTTTATTTTTTTTTTATCTTTTTTTTTTTTTTTTTCTTTTTTTAGATTTTGAAAACAAAAAAAAAAAAAAAAAATGAATGTGTTTCATTGAATGCAATTTCAAAAGAAGCCAGAAAAGCGAATTTGTGTAATTTTTAAGTGTGTTAATTGACGTATTTGAATGAAATTTCAATATTTGTTTGTTTTATTACCAGATATTTCAGTAGATGGTGAAAGGACCAGTTTTATAAGAATGTTTTACTTCTAAATTACGCTATTTTCTTTATTTTCCTTACAAATCTAGAACTCTTTTAAAAGTACTGATTTGTGCCTAAATTTCAAATTTGATTATATTGTCATTCTTAAATTTAGTTTTTTTACGGATTTTCAGATTTTGAATAATGTCGTTTCATGAAATGCCATTTCAAAAGCAGAAAAGCCAATTTGTTAATAGTTATTTTACGTGCTCTGAAATTGACGATTTTTTAATGCAATTTTTGAATATTGTTTTAAATGAATATTTCATTAGTAGTGAAAGCTGTTTTATAAATAACTTTTAATTTTTAAAATTACGCTTTTGTCTAAATATTTACATTACAAATTTGAAACTCTTAGAAGAATTAAATTTTGTTAATTATTTCACTTAATTTCAACATATTTAATTATTTGGTATTTCTTAAAATGCGGATGGCAAAGAGCGATTAAGCGTTTTAAAAAATGATGTGTTTATTGAAAAATTTGTAACGTCACCTAAACATATTTGAAATCCTTAATGGTGCTTCGGCGACCAACATGTGCACTATGTTTAATGAAATTTCATATTTGTTTTTAAGTATTACCAAATATTTTCAATATGTTGAACTGGTTTAATAAAAACAAGTGTTACTTCTAATATAACGCTTTTTCCTAAATTTTAATTCAATTAGAATACATAATTACGCTTTTTTTCCAATTTTCACATTTTAATAAATTGGTAATCTTTAAATTGAGTTTTAACGGTATTGTTTGCAAGTTGAACTAATTGTGTAACCATTGGAAATGGCATTTCAAAAGGCAGGAAAGTGAATTTGTTGGTAGATGTAGTGATTTGAATTTCTACATTTTTAATGAAATTTCCATTTGTTTTTATATACCAAAACTTTCATTAGTAGTGAAAGCTGTTTTATAAAACAAATTTAATTTTAAAATTGTACGTTTTTCAAATTGTCACCATTCCTTTAGAACTCTTAAAAAAGTACGATTTTTCCTAGTTAAAATTGAAATATTTGGTAATTCTCTAAATGAGTTTTTAACGGTGTTTTCCGCATTGAAATCATGATGTGTTTATTGAACTGGGCAATATTCAAAGCACAGAAAAAGCGATTAGTTAAGTAAGTTTTCAGGGTCTGTAAAATTGACGTTTTCTTAATGAAAATTTCAAATCTTTGTTTTTATATACCAAATTCATTAATTGTTACACTGTTTTAAATAAAAATTTAACTTCTAAAATTTACGCTTTTTCTATATGTTCACAGTTACAAATTTAGAATCTCAACAAGAGTACGATTTGTCTAAATTTCAACATTTGCAATATTTATTGTACTTTCTTAAATTAAGGTTTTTAACGCGTATTTTCCGCTTTGAAAATAATGTTGTTCATTGAAATGCAATTTCAAAAGAGAATTTATCAAATTATTTATTAGTGTTTTTCGTTGTTTTAAATTGATGTTTTTATGAAATTTCATATTTTTTTTTTTCATACCAAATATTTCATTAGATGTCCGAAACACTGTTTTATAAAAAATTTAATTCTCTAAAAAATAGATTGTTTCTTGAAATGCCAATTTCAAAAAACGCAGCGATTTTTAATGTTTTTAGGTTCTTAAATTGTATGTTTTTAAATGAAATTTTCAATATTTGTTTTTTATACAAATTGAAGGTTGAAAAGTGTTCTAATAAAACAAATTTAACTTTCTAAATACGCGTTGTTTTCTTAAATTTTCACATTACAAATTTAGAACTCTTAAAAGTACGATTTTTCCTAAATTTCAACATTTGAAATTATTTGGTAATTCTTAAAATTGAGTTTTTAACGGTATTTTTAGCATTTGAAAAAATAATGTGTTTCATTGAAATTGCATTTCAACAGGGAAAGCGAATTTTGTTAATATTTAGGTTGTCTTAGAACTTGACGTTTTTAATTGAAATTTCAATTGTTTTTAATATACCAATATTTCATTTAGTTGTGTAAACCCTGTTTTATTAAAAAATTTCTTAACTTCAAAATTACGCTTTTTATTAAACTTAAATTTTTACATTACAAATTTAGAACTCTTAGAAAGTACGATTTTTACCTAATTCAACTTTGAAGTTTTTTTTGGTAATTCATAAAAATTGAGTATTTTAACGAATTTTTAAAATTGGAATAATCATAAATTATTTAATGTAAATTTTAAAAGCAGAGAAGCGAATTTGTTAATAAATTTAGGTGTTTAATTTTTGAAGTTTTTTCAATGTCAAAAAAGACTTTTTAAAAAAAATAGTCATGTTATACAAATTTACATATAAGAAAATGCACTATATGATTACAATTTTATCATGTTTTTCATCAATTTTATAACATGTATTTCTCCTTTATCGTACTATCTTCTATTTAAACCTTACGCGCTTTTTTCCCTTTTATTACTTAATTCTTGGGACCGGTTAATTTCATGTAGACCCTTCATTTTTCATTGCTGAATTTAGCGAACTCTATGGAACGTACGATTTTTCCTAAGGATTTCCAACATTTGAAGATTATTTGGGAATTCTTAAGACAATTTGAGCTTTTTAACGGGATTCTTTAGATTTGAAACAATAATGTGTTTCTTTGTATCGCAATTTCACAAAGCGCAAGCTCGACTTTGTACTAGTTTTGTTGTTTAATGCGTCTTTTTAATAGAATTTCAGTATTTATTTGTATATAGTTCTGTCATTAGTAGTGAAAGCTGTTTTAATAAAATACTTCGTAAACATTACGCTTTTTCTAAACTTCTTTATATTTACAATTATAGAAAACTCAATCTTTATTTTCCTACAAGAATATTTAACATTTGAACTTATTTGGTATTTCTTAACATTGGAGTTTTTTAACGGGAATTTATTTCGCATTGCAAAAGCACTGATGATGTTTCATTGAAATGGCCATTTCAAAAACAGAACCAACGAATTTGTTAATAGTTCTCAGTGTCTATACTTATCGTTTTTTAATTTGGGAATTTCAATATTTGTTTTCTATATACCAATATTTCACATTGTTGTGAAGACCTGTTTTTAAATAAAATTTTAAGTTCTAATCTCGCTTTTTCTTAAATTTTCACATTTACAAAGTTTAGGATACTTAAGTCGATTTTTGCGCTTTTAATTGTCGTAAGCCATTGTTGATATTTCGTTGGTATTCTCTCTAATTGAGTTTTTAACGGGTAGTGTACTTTAGAAATGTTGAGAAAAATCGTGGGTTCATTGAAATGCAAATTTTCAAAAGAAGAAAAGGACTTATTAATAGTTTTAGCGTGTCTTAATTGAAGTTTTTTATGATTTTCATGATATTGTCTTTTGATACATATTTTCTTAGATGTAAACCTGTTTTAATAATAAATTTTATTTCTAAACTTGAAATTTTTTCTAAATGTTCTTTTTGTCATGAAAAATATTCCGTAACTCTCAATATTAAAAATATTTCATTCATCCCTGTAGACATCAATATTCAACATTTGAAAATATTTTATTATTAGGATAATTATCTTTAAACATATATTGCGTAATTTAGCGCTTTTTTTGTTATGCAAATGATTTACATTCATTGAATTGCATTGAATGCAAATTTAAAATCCGTGAATAGCGAATTAGTATGTGCCTACTAGGTTTTAGTGTTATATGTGACGTTTTATTAATAGTCGAAGTACTGTCAATGATTAAGATTTTATATACCAAAATACTTCGATTCGTTCGATATCGTATATTTGTGAGACTAACCCTGTTTTAATAAATTGTCCTTTGAAGCTGGGTTCCATAATTTACGCTTGTGGTGTCTTAGGATTGCAACGTCATTCACATTTTAACAAATATGGAACTCTTCAAAAGTACTGATTTTTGTACCTATTAATCTCTCAATAATCTTTGATATACACTTATTCTCGAGGGTTAACTTCTTTACAAATTGGAGTTTTTAACGAAGTTTTTGTGCACGCAACTTTGAAAAACAGGTGAATGTTGTTTGTCACATGGAAGATCTGCAGTTTCGATGGAAAGCACGAAAGCGAATTAGTTAATAGTTTTAGGTGTCTTAAATTGACGTGTTTTTAATGAAAAGATAATTTCTAGATATTTGTCTTTATATCACCGGAAGTTTTCATTAGATGTGAAAACGCTGTTATAAAAAAATATTGTAAATCAATTAATTTCTAAATTACACTTAGACTATCTAACTCTAGATTAAAGTTTTCCACTCTAATAAAACTATTATGTTTCCAACTTTTCACATTTGAAATTAATTTGGTATTTCTTAAAATTGAGTTTTTAACGGGATTTTTTGCAATTGAAAAAATAATGTGTTTCATAATTGAAAAATACAAAGTTCATTAAAAAATATTCAGAAAAAAGAATTTGGTTGAATAGTAGGTTTTTAGGTGTCTGTACAACATTGACCGTTTTTTAATTAGGAAAATTTCAATATTAATTTTTACTATACCAATATTTATACATTTAGTTTGTGGACAACGTGTCTGATTAATAAAAAATTTTTAACTTTTAAAATTACCAATTATTCCTTATATTCTCACAATTTACATTTAGAACTCACTAGAAGTACGATTTTTACATAGAAATTTCAAGACGTTTTGAGCATTATTTAGCATTCATGTGAAATATTGAGAATCTGTTTATACGGTATTTTTGGCAATTGAAAAAATAAATGTGTTTCCATTAGAATGCAATATTCACAGAGCAGAAAAGCGTATTTGTTAATAGTTTTTTAGTTGTGTTAAATTGACGTTTTTAATGAAATTTCAAATTTGATTTTAATATACCAAATTTTCACAAAGTCTTCGAGGTGTTTTAATAAGTAATTTTAACTTCTAAAATTAGGCTTTTCTTAAATTTTCACATACAATTTAGGACTATAAAAAAACTATATATTTTTTCATAAAATATGTGAATTTATATGGATTTTTTTCTGTTTAAACAAGTTATACGGGATTTTTTGCATTTTGTAACAATGATGTGTTTCATTGATATGCATTTTCAAATAAACAGAGACCGTAATTTGTTAAAAGTGTTTTCAGGTTGTTCTTCCATGACGTTTTTAATGACGAATTTTTCTAAAATATTTGTTATTTATACCAAGTATTTCTTAATTTTGCCTAAATTCAGAAAATTTATATCTAATTAATTTATTTTAATCTTAACTTTTTCCATTACAAATTTTAAAACTACTTTTTAAAAATATAGGTCCTATCGCTAAATATTTATGATTTTTGAATATTAGTGTGGGTAATTATCTTTATTAATTGAGTATTTTAGACGGGATTTTTAGTGCATTTGAAATGAATTATGTGATTCCTTATTGTTAAATGGCATTTTATTCAAAATAAAGAATGAACAAAGAGACAGAATTTATTATAGGTTTTTAAGGTGTACTTAAATTGGCGTTTTTTAACGTAAAATTTCAATATTTGTGTTTATATACAACATATTTTCCTTAGATGTGAAAACCTGTTTTAATAAATAAATTTTAATTTCATAAAAGTTTCAGAAGTTTTCTAACTTTTACAATTAAAATTAACGAAGCTTTCTAAAAACCAAAATTTGAAGAACATCAACATTTTTGAAATTATTTGGTAAATTCTTAACTTGCCGTTTTAGGCGGGCGCATTTGTTTGCATTTAAAAAATGATTGTATTCATGTAATGCCATTTTTCCAAAACAGGAAACGAATTTCGTAATCGTTTTAGTGTCTTACATTGACGTTTTTACTGAAATTTCAATATTTTTATATACAAGATATTTCATTAGTTGGTGAAACTGTTTTCAATAAAAATTTTTACACTTCTAAAAATTTACGCCTTTTTTCAACATTTCCACATTCATTTAGCACTCTTAACGTACGATTTTTCCTAGAAATTTTCAATTGAAAAATTTGGAATTCTTAAATTGAGTTTTTTAACAGTATTTTCGCAAATTGAAAAACTTGTTTATTTTCATTGAAATGCAATTTCCAAAAAGCAGAAAAGGCGAATTAGTTTAGAAAATCGAATCTATTAATTGACGTTTTTTAATGAAATTTTCAACAATTTTGCTATTTTATATCCAATATTCATGGTAGATGTGATAAAACTTGTTTTTAATAGGAAAAAATTTACTTCTAAATCTACGCTTTTTCTTATTTTGCGACTTACAAAGATTTAGAACTCTTTAAAATTACGATTTGTCCTAAATTTCAAATTTGAAATTATTTGGTAATTCTAAAAATTGAGTTTTTAAAGAGGTATTTTCAGCTTTTGAAAACGTAATGTGTTTCCTTGAAATGCCATTTTCAAAACGCAGAAAGCGAATTTGTTTAATAAGTTTAGGTGTGTTAAATTGACGTTTTTAATGGAGATTTCCAATATTTGCTTATTATGTACCACTATTTCTATTAAGTAGTGACAAAGCTGTTTTACATAAAAAAATGGGCTGCTAAAGTTACGTGACGGATAAATTTTTTATTACAAGTTCCTAAAATCTTAACAAAAGCTATTATTTTTCGCTAAATTTCGAAATTTGAATTATTTGGATTTTATAATTGAGTGTTTTTACGGGGATTTTTGAATTTTTTAATCTTAGTAAATAAAGTTGATTTAATTTCAAAAGAACAGAAATTAGAGTTGGAAAATTTATTTGTTAACTTTAAGAATATTATTTTTATGTCTCTTATTACTTTTGAAGGTTTTGATGATAGTATCAGTAAAGTTAAAGCTTTGTGTGAAAGTCTTTGTGGCTCAGAACATTTGGAACAGAGCCCTTACATAACATCACAAAGACAAAGAACTCATATAGAAGCATGTTACAGGCATCTTTTAGCAGTGACAGGAGAACAAATGGACAACTTTAAAGATGACGAGAACGAAACTTTGATTGATCTTTTATGTCGTGAAGAAACTTTAATTTTAGCAGCACAAAGACTGTCACTTGCATCTACTGAATTAGGACAGGTTACTGGACATATAACTACGGAAGATATATTAGATAAAATTTTCTCTTCCTTTTGCATAGGAAAATAAAAGTACTTTTATCTTTATTAAACTTTTGTTCATAATTATTAGTTTAAATACTTTAATTTTAAATTATGATTAAAAATCTGATCCAACATAATCACTTTCATTTTAAAACTACTTTCCTAATTCTTCCATATTGTCTAATGCTTCTTCAAGTTCTGAAATTAAAATAAAAAGGTTATTAAGTGTTTAAATTTATAATATTTTTTTATTGAAATTATAAGATATTAGCCCCCAGTAATAACCATTGTTTATTATTTAATTATTAATCTGTTGAGTTTTACCTTAAGCATTATACTTAACACAACTGTTTCATACTTTTAGTGAAGGCTTCATAAAACCCGAAATGCATTTTTCTTTTATATTGTGCAAGTACAACGCTAATTTTTTTTCTAATTTAGTATTTTAATAAAGAAATAAGACAGTGCGGTTGTGTTAGTCTCCGGTTTGTAATTTGGTGTTTATCAGTAAATTTTGGGTATTTGACAGTGAATTACTTTAAATTTAAATAATATTTCATAAAAGCAAGTTGTGATCAAACTTGCACTTAAATGCCACTTATGATTGACGTGGATAACGGTTGATTTTGATTTGTCCGTGTGAATGAGTCAGAGGTATCTTTGTGTGTGTAAGTAGTATCTTTCTTTTTAATATCTCACATAAACGTTGACTATTTACTTGATAAATAATATAGACTAGACGTTTTTGTATCGGTTTAAATTGTGATTGGTTATCTATGGCGAAGATGATAATTGTCTAATGCTATCTCCGACGTTTTTCATGGTTGTTTCGGCAGATTGACCTGAAGAGAGTTGTGTCTTTGAACGTGAATGTTAATTATGCCAGTGCTAGTTATAATTCAGTGGTTTGTTTTGGTACCGGAATGGAATTACCGCCCCCGCCCCCTCCCCCGTAAGTCGCCCCTTTTCTGCCCTTGCTGACGCTGGGTCTATTGGTATCTGAATCATGTCAGTTCGGTAATTATCGTGTAACACATTTTAGTTCAGTCGGTGTGTTCCGTTTTGAAAAATCCTGGAGGTTGAAGGGTATAACTATAGAGGCTTGAATATTTTAGGAGGCGAGCAACTGCAAGTTTATACTTAACATTGTAACTTCTAAAGTTATAGAATAATATAGATATAAGACATATATAGCACTCACATGTTTATATATAGAAGCACATATATAAATGTGTGAAGAACCAAGGCTTTTGATGCTAGACTGAACAAGGCTCTCTTTTGCGGCAACAGTGAAGGAAGAAATTGCTCTCATATTTAGGAGCACACACGGAACCTGGTTTTATTTTGTGTCTTTTTTTTTATATATATAGATACACTACATATATATATATCCGTTTTTAAGATTTAGTTGATGAAGTTATGTTGGTATATGTATAGAGGTGCATGATGATCATCGGTCATATCTTATATGTTTAATTATATAGTAGGCTTGTGTGTATGTTAGATTATTAGCTAAATTGACATATATTCTTCTATCTCCCAAAACCCCCTTAATTTAGATTATTCTCATGAGGGAACTCTAGGTTTCATATTAGTAGAAGTTGAATACGTACAGGATATAACCAGACCAAGATGTGAGATGAAAGTGTTTTTGTAAGATTGGATAGGGGACATTTCTGTACCAGGATAGGAGCCCTTCTGGCACGGTACCAGTGCGTGAATAGGCTTAATACGAGAACATGAATGCGGACTATCTTGGCTTGGACATCATCGAGTACATAGGAATGGGTGATTGCGTCGCTGTCAGTTTTGCTGTAGCTGACTTCGGGAAGAGGCGTGTCGAGAGACGGTGGACTAGCAGCAACGAGCTCTCAAAAGGAACTGTATTCTATTCCAGCTGTCTATACCGAGGTAAGTTGTGAAGAGTGCACAGTTTATGTGTTGTGTGTTTCTCATAGTTAGGGTGAATGAATGAAAGAGGGTATTTTTCTAGTGGGGCAAAGTTATTATTTAGTGTATATGATTTGCAAGGTGTAAGTGGTAGAGTGAAAAGTTGAAGATGGATGCGTGTGCATAGGCGTCTGCAGGTATTATTCTTCGCTGCCTGTGATTGTGTAACAGCCACCGTTCGACTGACCAATGTATAGATTCACGAACGAAGACCGCCGCCGACATGGTGAGTTGGATGGATTTGGAAGTTGTGCATAAATAAAGCGTTTATAGAGGGTAGTCGTCATAGTTCTAAGCGGTATTGGATGACGACGTCGTGTCAGCGAGTTTTACCTGACGTATTCTACTTACTAGTTCCTAGCCAGAGTGGAGTTGACGTTTCGTCAGAATGATACGGGGAATGTGCTGTTCAGAGCAGGTTATATCTACTCCTTGGTGGAACCTAAGCTTTTATTCGAGTGTGCATGCGAAGCTTTAATAATTGTGCATCGTGTCTCATTTTTGCCGATTTCGGAATAGTGCGGCATCTGAATTTATGAATGGTGTACTGTCATTTTGCAAGAAGCTGTTTAAGGTGCTTTAGGAGCTGTGTAAGAAGGTATCTCTGTGTCTGGGACATAATTTTACATGTCTCAAACAATTCAGTACCTTGAGGAATTATTTGGATGGCCGATAGTAATAGAATGTTTTTAGTGTTTATGGTTTTGTCACAATCAGGTCTATTGATAGGTTACCTCAGTGATCTGAAGGTTATGCTGCAGGTGTTTCATGATATTAATGGTGTTCTGTGTGGTTAGGCGTTTTTTCTTGATCATCGGAAAATCAATATGTGTAGCATTAGTTTGTCTCTCTGACGTTTCCCGGTTAGAAGCGTGTGTAAGAATAAATGGTGTCAAGATCAGGTGCAATTTTGGGTGTAGGATTTTATAGCGGGAAGTAAGCAGGGGTTTGTGTTAAATATGGTTCTCTTCTTTGGTCTTATACTTTCAATCTTTGTTATATGGAATTGGGCGTTATCGAAAGGATATTGGAGATTGGGGATTTGCAGGAAAGTGTCTTAGTCTGAAGGACGCTAGGAAGAATTGGATGTAATGAGTCTGGTTATGGCGCTGGCTCTACTATGATAGATATTGCCGGATGATTTGGTTGCTTGTGGATGGAAATCTGACAGAAGATTTTTGATGGGAGGCCTGTTTGTGCTAGACCGTGTAGTCCTATTGGAGGGTCTGATTCAGTAGGAAGCCGTAGCGGGCCCTGCCATATTCATTACCTGGCCATTTCATTCTTAAGACAGAAGCAGGATCAGTGGGGCAACCGATTCGGTGTGCCTGCCGCCGCGCGGACAGAGCGCGGACAGCTGGTACTTTATTGTTCGATACATCTGTTTTTCAGTGCTAGCGCCCATGTGTATCTAGAGTGTCGGAAGTATTCGAACTCTCATGTTTAGGAGCTATCTATTTTTGTACGCGCGAGGCATCTGAAGGATAGTGGGACCTAGGTACGATTGTTTATAGATCTCGATGTGCGCTCTCGTCAGTTTATACGACTATCTGGCAGGTAAGGTTGCATCGGTTCGTCATATTTATACTCTTATTGAGTGAATGGTATCGGTCACTCAGTCTTTGAGTTGTGCTAGGGCTCTTACATTGCAGGTGTATGTCGTTGTTACTTTTGATTGTTTATTTACGTATAGTCAGTGAGATCTCGATTAGGTTCTGGAATTTAAGATAAGTATAGATTCTATTACTATCAATGATCTAATGTGTCTTCATGATGGTACAATCTTAAGGTGGGTGTACTAGTGCTGCTTGAGAAGAATTCGATTAAAAATGAGGAATGAACTTATTAGGTAGTTGTGTTGTATGAAACATATGGTCAGACTGAAAGAGCATAGAATAAATTGAATCACTGTTGAGCATCGCGTTTGCGTCAACACGGGTCCTAAGATGATGAATTGCTATAGTCGGTACTATGGATGAACGCGCAATCGCCTGCTAGACTGCCGCAGTCCTTCGTCTATCTGCCCTAACTTTCACGACTCCGGCTCATCGTCGCGACTACCCAGCAACGACCAATAAATACGTGGGCACCTTGAAGTATCAAACTCGATAATGTTTGAAGGAAAGAAAATTTGAGTTACGCTTACTCAGCGGCGAATATAGAAAGCGTCGGTGGTATATAACTCAGCCCCGATGCCTCGGGCGGCGCATTTGTGTCAGCGGGGTATTCGGCTTTGTGGCCCAACTTGGCCAATAGGGTGCATGTCTAACCTTCATAGCGCAGTACTGCACGCAATCTCACACCGATTACCGTTGAGTGTCCTCAATTCCCCCCTCCACTTTACTCCTCGTGACGCTGTCTACTAGAAGGCTTCATGCGCCGTGGTCTAGATCATCTTTCTCGTGCACTGCGGAACATGAGTGCTCTCATGAGACGTTAATGTACTGAGTGTGGTCTTCGCGGACTAGCCGCTGGGACCATTCCTCTTTGCTTGGTTAGTCTTCGTTCTCCATCGCTATCTTTCGTGACTCAGCTATCTTTCTTGTTCCGTAGCATCTCGCACACCGTCACCTCTTTGACCCATTCCCTCTCTTCGCTCCATTTCCTTGGGAAAGTATATAACGAATGCATACACAGCAAAAACGCATAAGAATAGAATTATTATTATCAATTAACTTCATTCTATCTCATCTTATAGCCTGTTGATTCTGCAGCTATTCATACTGCCATCCTCAGTCATCAATATATCAATCTCTATTTATTCATCTAATTATTTATTTTATTCTATATCTAATTAAGTTTATTATTATTTATTAGTTATCTATTTTACTCATTATATTCATTTATTTGTTTCGAGATAAGCTATCTCTCATTATTTTTTGCTTTGATAGTGATTTATTATCATATTTTTATGAATTATATTTTCAACAATCTATTGAATATAAAAATGATAATTTTGCAGTTGAATTTTCACTAATTTTTATACACATATAAATATATAAAACATCTAAAACAACTATGTGCAGAATTTCCTTATACATGTATTGTGTTTACTTACTATCTATAATTAATTACTCCACTTCTTTCTATTAATTATTATATTAATGTTTGTTTTTTAACAGACTTTTAATAATGATGTGAGCCATGGCCTAAGAGCAGTTGACAGACTCGAGACTTGAAAAGCGTCGCCATTACAAAACGAACTCATACTTCATGGAAAGCCAACTTCAAGATGAAACCCAAAATTTAGACTCCATTCTTCCTATACGAAATCTCGAATGAGTAAACGATGCTTAAGGGGTCTCTTGTTTTGGAGGGGTATGCGCATGGGTTTTTGAAAAGTTGCATGATAAGATGCGGATCTAGATCAGAGTAAGTATGTTTCATTATTAGACAGCATTCTAAGATCGAGATTCTAGTTATAGCATGATGTTTCGCTCTAGATGGTTCTAGCTAAAGCTTTTATTCAATGATCAACTAGAAGGACGGATGAGGTCAGTGTATGAAAATGTCTAGCTACTAGTGCTTTATCTATCTGACTAATTGGCACCAATTATGGGTCTACTTGTTTCTATTAGTAGTAGTTCTTCTTGAGTGCCTCGTTTAATGACATGTAGTATCTCACGATCACATATTGGGTTGACTCGAAAAGAACGGATCTGGGTGGTTAGTTCGATTGTGCACATTCGTAGATTCAAACATGATTTATGCGATTGCTTGTTACATGCTGACCTGTTTTTCTGCCCTGAGAGCTTCAGTATAGCATCGGTAAGTTTATTTATAAATTGCACATTGAATCTACACACCTGCAGACTCTTTTGTTAGTTATTTCGAGCATAGTCATTTCTAATCCCGTCTCTTATCTAATAAGTGTCTCTCACGCGTTGTCTGTGTTCGTTTTCAGTGATTTACTGCATTATATCTGTTTATGCTTTAACTCCTTGTTTTTACACCTTTTTATCCACAGAATATGTATTATTAAACTCTTAGAACCTACAGATGAACTATGGAAGTTTGCTACTCACATATATTTAAAACAATGCGGGGTTCAGTACTTTCGTAAGTGAGTATTCTAATGGGAGTTTCTGGAGTGCTAAGTATCTATTTGTGTATACTGTTAAACACAGCATATGTATATTTAGTGATTTCAACTATGATGTTTTGAACCTTACAGTGCTTTTCCTCTAGCTATATTAAAACTATATTTTCTTTTCATAGTGTGTTGATATCCTGTGACCTTTATTTCTGGATTGTGTATACCATGGTTAATAGCCTACTGTAGTCATCCTAAAATCTCTACTATTACTGTCTAACTACGTTTGCATGGACAATAGCTTTAATTAATTTAATATAGTGCGTTACCGGTAGTGTGCTTCTTATTGATCGTTGGTAATCTTTGTTTTCTATTTTATTAAAGGTTTCAAGCTTTTATAATAATATCATCCTCTCTGTATTTTAAACAATTCACTTTTATCTAAGAGTGTTAAACTTTTTCCTTTTAATTATTTATATAGTTTTTTTCTGGACTTTTCTCAATCGTTTCTTTTTATACTTAGTTTTACTGAAACTTGTATATATACGTTAATTCCTTAAGGGATATACTTATTAATTTCTTTTCACATTTTTTAATCTACAATTATGACATTAATTAATTTACATTGGTATTTTTTAGTATAGTTTTATTTCGTGAGTAGCCACGCCCTATGCAATTACTCAATTCGTCCGCAAAACGGCACGACTTCAAAATGCGCATATTTTTAACTCATCCAAACCACACAAAGAATAATTATTTACATGCTCCTCGAGCTGTCATAACCGAAATCTGTACACTCATCTATCGTCATGACAATGGCCACACTTACACCCAGTTCCACATTGTCTTATTAACACTATTCCTCTCAGGAAACTTACTTAAATACCAATTATTCAAGTGTCCCTGAGTATAGTCTGCGGTCTGAGTCTCGTTTATTCACGGATGTGACAATCTGCTTACTTAAAGCAACACATGTTATAAGCAAACCCATGCATTTCCACATACTTATGCCAATACTGCTGTTAAATCTTCAGCTAACCCGCGACACACACCGACAACTATCATGTATCTCAACCATCCAGTGTTTCTCAAACCTTAGAGACTTACTATAGCAGCCATTAGGAACAACAAAGTATTACGTATAAACGTAGCCAACAAAGACCAGTATTAACTTAACAACACTCCTACAAGCTCTATCTTCCACCAACAGATTTTTTGCATCTATACCTAGACTTATTCTTACTCGCAATCAGTCTTTCTTCACATCAAATTAATCGCGGACGTTAAAAAAAAGACTCATAAAGATGATTTCAATCTGGCACAATGAACAGCAAATAGGCTTCGACCAATGTAGGATTCTATTTTATATACGCGTGATACAAACTCGCTTTGTATCCAGATACGTGTTTTATCGTTCTATACCCCAGTAAAAAAAAAGATCTATATTTGCAATGGGAAATAGCTATAGCAAGACCAGTATGTCTAATCAAAAACAACAATGGTCGTAATCAGCCAACCTATACGGCACAAAGTCGACTCTGAACAATGGATAATGATATCTGAAAAACTGATTCTGATTGCACATCATTTGATGGTTATGTTACATTACACACACGAACAGAGTAATAATTTCTCCATTTATTTCAATCTCCCACTACCTCTACCTTCCTATATTATACAAAAGAGTTATCTCTGTATACCATTTTAGTTGGTGCTCTTAAACCATATCTAGTTCAGAATTAGGCAAATGCGGCTAAAATCATATGTGCAAATGTATACTAAACCTTTGTTAGTATGCTCTTCTTAATCGAATATAGACATATTTAAACTCACTCATTTTTTTTATAAGTTACCCTGTGTGAGCAGTGTGACTCTTTTCCCGTTGGTCCATATTAGTTAATGAAGGGAATACTGATAACCGAGCACTATGGCACATATTCTACATCGTAAACGAGTCAACATGTTTAGATGTACTAACATGGTGATAACTCTCACAGGTGTTGCGTCATTGTCGTAGTGGTCATGATTGCCCATCCGCTAATTTGTTTCCGAGCTCTCTGCTTTCACCTTATATATAACATAACTTGTCTTCTTGCATGTCTTCGGTTCGTCTATCTGAAATCCCGGACAATTTTTCTGATTACCTTACAGAGTTGATACGTTACCTTGTTGGAGAGTGTTATTAATAATACTGTGAAAGATGCTATTATATTATGTAACACTCTTCGTTTTGTCACCCTTCCAAGGATAGCAAAAACATCAACGGCTCAAGGTCTTTGATATATTATAAGCTTGTATCTAAGTGAGTTTTTTTATCTAGACTTTTGACGTTTTTTTTTATTTTTGCGGATGGCCATCCACTAAGTGTCTTTGATATATTGTACATATTTAGCAATCGTTATTAATGCTATTCAGATTCTTATTTATTTTGCTTGAGAATGAGAATTTGTAGATCGATAAAAGAAAGCTCAGTAAATAATGAAGGGTTTGATACAAGTACAAGTCGATGCCCAACCATCAAAGAGGAAATCTTGCAACAGCATCGATTGTTCTGCTCTCTGCGGTATTTCTTTGTCAAAAAAAAAAGAAAAATGAATATTTTGAATCCACGTCTCAACGACATAACTTCTGTTCAAAGGTTTGCCAACGAAATAAGTCAGAGACAAATAAAACTTTGAATTTTCATACGAGTTAACTTTCTCGACATAGACCAAAAGCTGACAGGAAAAATGGGTTCGTTGGATTTTCTTGTTATACACGGTGCATTTACAAGGTCCAAACAAGGTCCAACTAGCAAGATTGGAAGCTAAATATAACTGAAAAACGACAGAAGCATTGAGTAATAATATGAACCTTCTACAAGTAACACACGAAAACCATTCACAAGATCGCGGTGAACGAAAAGACGAAAAAATAATGTGTTTTTCTTAATCGTATTAAATTATCATGAGAACTATGAAAACTGATAAAAAAGCAAACAGCAATCGCTGGCGCAGAAATATACGACCTGTAACAAGTCATAGAAATAATGGGTCAATAAAGTCAGAATATTAAGCGTGTATAGACCTCAAGGAGTCACTATGGTATGACAACATGCTATCCTATACACCAAGAATATTGGTTATAATTTTTACGCAGAGAGATATCCTAATGTCAAATTGTAGAGACATGAAGCTAGTAAGTATTAGTGTAGTGCATGAAAAGTCGATTTCATCAATTCTCTTTCAGAGGTTTTAAAAGACGGAAAGGTGGTTTTCCATTGCAGAAGTGGACAAAGAAATATGCAGAAAACGGGACTATGAGAATGACCATGCTTTCAAGAAAGTCAATAAAGCATTCATTGAAGAAGAGCTTTGGGACTTGAACGTACAATTTATTAACCCCACCCGCAAGAATCAACCACAACGTGTATTTTTAAAAGTTAATGCAGATGTTGTTCTAACTAAAGCTGAAGTAACCACTAGCCTTTCTGGAAAAATGAAGACCCTCTTTGAAGCTTCACGTATTTTGTGCATTTTGTCTAGTAACCAGTGGCATTTTCAAGGATCAGTCGATACTGCAAAACAGGAATGTAGGTACCATTGGAACTTGAATTTTTCTTTAAGTGGTGTATTGATGAAAGCAATATTTTCCAAAACGCCAGAGTTGATACAGAATAAGTAGCTCAAATGGGTGGAAATAGTGGGGTGTATATTCCACACGACTTTGTCAGAGGGAGGTTTATGCATTGTGCAGCAGGTAATATAGATTTCCTCGAAGATACTCTTGATAGTAAAGGAACTCTACATGGAACAGTCATGGACTGTTACAAAGAGTGCTTATCTGAAGACCAGTCTGAAATGATGGTAGTTTCAGGTTCAGCGACAAATGGCTCATTAACAATTCTTCCTCAATGTATGACCACTTTAATGGAATACAAAGGTCCAAAGAAAATTATCCCAGTAAACCCAACTTTTACGAAAGAAGTATACTAAGATCGACCAAAGCTGATCTACCACAATATGTTTCTCTAGACATGGCGTGGCTATTGAGAAATTGTGTAAAGTGGTCATCAGAACACGCAACGTATTTCGAATTACAGAGTGAATCACAAGAAACATATGACATAGAGAGTCCAGGAGTTGACCTGTCAGATGCATTGGATCAAACGAAGGGAACCACACACATACCAACATGGTCAGCCTTTAATTCAGCGTTACTGGATGTCCCGGAAAGGAAGGCACGAGTATGTGTCCTACCGATAATACCGGCTAGCCCCACTGATCATTCAGTTCAATTAACCTTCCTCACCCAACTGGAACTTGTTAATAAACACATCTGTGGCAATAATAATTCCAAATGTGTCTTGACTCTAGACTTGGGTCTTTATAAGCCAGTCCAGCAACTAATTATGTCACGAGTTGATCTTCATCACCGTTGGATTGTGCGACCAGGCGAGTTGCACACAGCTTTTGCAATGATACATGCAATTGGAATTTTTATTGATGGAACTGGAATTTCTGACTTGTGGTCAGTGCACTTTGGTGATAACACAGTCAATCAACTCATTTCAGGTAAAAATTCAGATGTGCAGTTGAAGCACACATTCGTACCCTAATCGCTCCGCAAAATTGCTGCTTTCAGTATTTCTTTGAAGAACATGAAAGTTTGAACATTAGTGTTTATAATGAAGTGCAAGAACTAAGCTAGATTCAATGAAACTGGCGCACAAGGATGTCTTACTAAACTACTCTTGGCGATGCAGAAGTGTGATCTTTTAAACAAGATGAAAAAATTGATGAACAACAGGAAGTACTAAAACCAACATTCCAAATATTACGAGAATACCTGAGAATGGATGATTGTTTGTTACTATTCTTGAGATCTATCATAACTGCTAATTTGGATTTGCATCTTTCATCACTAGAAGATTTCGTAAAATACTTTGCATTAGATTTAACAAACTATTCTGGAATGACCGTTTGGTACCTTGGCTGATATGAGAAGCTTGAAAGAATCAGATCCAGAGATAAATCATGAGTTCGAAGGCAACTTGCAAGACTTTTGATTGTCACACGATCTTAACGAAAAATAGACCTACGCACAACCTTAAGGAAGTATGAAATCTCGGTTGTGCCTTGATTCATTTTGAACAAGATAGAACCATGCACCAATGCCCAATTAAAAGTAAACTAATTCATATCTTGAAGTCAATTGTGGAACCCGCTATTCAAGCTCACCAAGCAGCTGAGCTGCAATCGTGGAAGGAATGGGAGAATTGCAGGCTTTTGATAAAATTATCGCAGTGAAAACTGAAAACCTACAAAAATCATGCTGAAATATTCACCCAAAAGATCCAAAGGAAATACTGGCCATATGATGAACATCATGTTGTTTTCGACACGAACTTAGAGAAATTAATCAAGAATCTTACTAGGGGTAAGAGACTCCATGGAAGTGTAACAGCACAGTAAATAATATATGACACCATAACATTTCATAGATAAATATGAAAAAGCTACATTGTCTACACTCGTACTAGTGTTTGCACAAGACACATATATTTTAGTTTTGCTAGTGAGACGCTGTTGTTTCCCGAAAACACATTCTTTGTTACAACATCAGGCGAGGCAATATCAGTACAAAATATATTTGTATTACTCGGAGAAATAAAAGCTTCAGCATTGCGGAGATCTCACGCATTATCAGGTTGTGACTCCACCAGAAGTTTGTTTGGGAAAGAAAATTTATTATATTGGAAATCATTTATTTCAGTGAGTGAAGATGAACTTATTGCCTTGCAGAAGCTTAGTTCCAGTGACTCAGTACCTGATGATAATACGTATCAGCTGGAAGCATTTATTTGCCGGGTTTATCAGACACAAACCTCAACATCACTTGCAGAAATACGGTGGTCAAGGTTCACGGCCTAGCAAGCACTTGGAGATAAGTTACCTTTCACTTTGGTTCCATTATATCTGAACTTGGAAGCTAACTTTTAAGTATTTGTGTGGTCAAAAGATGAAAAACCAAATCCGCCATCCCTAATCCAGTTGGATACAGCTGGTGTGCGGAAAAAAGAGTGCTTACCCCTGTTATGTGTAAAGAACTATGTTCCCCAGAGTCTCTTCTGAAACTGATTAAATGTTTATATATATATATATATATATATATATATATATATATATATATATATATATATATATATATATATATATATATATATATATATATATATATATATATATATATTTATATATATATATATATATATAAATAAATATATATATATATATATATATATATATATATATATATATATAACATATATATAACACCAATATATATATATATATAACTATCTTTATATATATATATATATATATATATATATATATATATATATATATATATATATATAACATATATATATATAACTATATATACTTCTTCCTTCTTCTATATACTATATATATATAACATATATATATGCTACTTCACTTCTTCCTTCTTTCATAAATTAGTATCTCAGACATATTAGACGTGTCCTCTTTACCACCTGTCCTTTTTACCCTAAAAAATTTGGGCAGCCCAATTTTGAGAACCCAAATTTTACTGACCTTGACCTTTTTGGCCTTGACCTTTTACAAACGCCGACCTTGTATGACCTTTTGGCTCCCAGCTACTTGGAAGGAGTATATAAACCTTGTTGCAGGAGCAACCGTTGTACATAACGCCCCCCTATTTTTACTTTAGCAGGAATTAGCCGATTTTTGATGTTTTGACCTTGATATTTTCGGTTTTGGCCTTGATATTTCGGCCTTGATACCGTATCAAGGGCTGAAATAAAGGGATTAGTAGGGATTAGTGGGGATTAGTAGGGATTATCTTGAGCTCATCCAGATACTACCTTTGGTAGGTAACTGTGCTAACATGAGGTCATGTAGATGTACCTGACCTGTATGGATCTATCCTAACTAGAACACACACACAGGTCACACCTGTCCCTACACATACACACACACATACACACACACGCAGACAGACACACGCGATTTGCGTGTATCTATATCTCCATCCATTTCGATGGCTATATATATATATACTCTTATAATAATATATATATAACAACATATATATATCATAACTCTTCTTCATATATATTAATAATAATATAAATATATATAACATATATATATATATACTATAACTATATATAATATATATATATATAATATGTATATATATATATATATATATAACCATAATAACCATAATAAAACAATAACATATATATATATATGTAACTATATATATATATATAATATGTATATATATATATATATACTAACAACCTATATATATATGTATATATAATATATATATTGCGCGACCGTTAACACACACACACACACACACACCCACACACACACGCACACACACACTCTCGATATTTTTGATGCCTCATGTTTTGATGGCTCCAACTTTGATGCCCTCAGCATTGATGCCTCAACTTTGATGCCTAAACTATGGCTCAGCTTTGAAGGCTCAGCTTTGATTCCCTCATCTTTGATGACTCATCTTTTGCGGTTCATCTTTGATGGTACCCTTTCTTGATGACTCAGCATTATTGATGGTTCGAGTATATTTTGATGTTTCAGTACATTTTGATGGTTCCCAATCACCGTAAGGAGTGTCTAGGAGTGTTCTGTGTGTTCTATGAGTGGTATTCTATGAGTGCCAGTGAAGTGCAGGTGAGTGCCAATGAGTGCCAATGAGTGCCAGTGAGTGCCAATGAGTGTCAAGTGAGTGCCAATAAGTGCCAAGTGAGTGCCACATAGTGCCAACTGAGTGCCACTTTTTTCAAGCCTTTTCTAGCCTCCCCTGAGCCTAGAATAGCCCTAATATGGGTGTCTACCCCTGGGTTATAAGGTATGAGGAATCGATTGGTGTATATTACAAGTTGCTAGGATGCTTCCTACTATGAGTTTATATATATATATATATATATATATATATATATACCCAGATAGCGGTAAAGCTTACGGCCAAACGTGATTTTGAATTGCAAAACTTAATGTTACTCTAAGGTTCAACAAAGTCATACTAACTAACATTATAATAACCTTATAAGAATAACCCTATAATAATAACCTTATAATAACGTTATAGTAGGCCCCATATATATATATATATATATATATATATATATATAATAATATGCTTATAATAATATATATATATATATATATATACTTCTGCTCAATAACAATAATATATGTATAATATATATATATATATATATTTATATATATATAATATATATATTTATAATATATAATATATAATATATATATATATATATACTATTATATATATATATATATAATATATATATATATATATATATATATATATATATATATGTATATGTAATAATATATATATATATTCATATATATATATATATAATAATAATAATAATAATATATATATATATTGTTTAATTTAATAGTATATATATTTACTTTTATATTTAAGATATTTATAAATATTAAGGAACTACTTAATTTGGCAACCTTGAAATAGCGCCCTTTTCCTCTTATATTCTTCTGCCAAATACAAGAGCAGTCGACTGCAACAACTAATTGTTGTTATAAGTTTTTAACAAATATAACAAAATCGAAGCACGGTTAAAGCAACCTTACAGAGTAAGCTTACAAACCACCTGTTCCGGTGTCAACTAGCAAAGCTTACCGTAACCTTATCATAAGCTTAAGGATTGTCATTTTCCCCTTACGGCAACCTTTCATCCGTATCACGGCAAGGGTACGATAAGGTTTGGAAAGCTTAAGTGCTATCTGGGATATTACACACACACACACACCACACACACACACACACACACACACTTACACACCTAACCACTAGGCTACTTATGCTCACATACACCCACCATGTAGACACTTGCACACTCTTTACACACTACACACACACATGAACGCACTTACACTATGGTGCTTATACACACTATGTCCTTATACAAACATACACTATGACTATCCTTATACACACATTCACTATGACATATACACGCTATTGACACTTACACTCTCCATAGACACTTACACTAGCCCATATACACTTACACTCACCTCACCATAGACGGACACTTATACACACATGCACTATGACACTTATAAGCACTTACACTAGCCATGAACGCACACTATTATATACACTTGCACTCACACGCAGATACACTTACTTACTCACACACTCGATATTTTGATTCCTCAGCTTTGATGCCTCAGCATTGATGCCTCCCAGCATTGATGCCTCAGCAGTGATACTTACTCAGCTTTTGATGGATTGATGTACTCAGCATTGATGCATTTTTCCCTAACCTTTCTGGCCTTTCTACCTACATCATAGAACAAGAGCTAATATTGATGTCTTCCCTAGTTCATAAGCGGTCCACCAGGACGCAGCATGCGCCCTCCGCGGGTATGGTGGCTGTTCCGCACCGGTTCGCGCTTGCGGGCGCTCTTGCGTTTTGCTTCACCGTGATCTACTATAAAACTAGTGAATTAATTATTATTCTAATTGGTAATAATTATTCCTCAATGTAATTAATTATTATAAATATGATATACACTTAGTAAAAATAAAAACATTTTTAATACAAATCAGATAACTTGTGCCGCTTAACAGCTAAAACGACTATGATTTTAAAATGAGTTGGGTCTAAAGATAATAAAACACACCTGCTCAAATACAAATTTAAAGAACAAAGCTAATTTTCATCCAATCACAGGTAAGGCTTAGGATATTAAAAACATGTTTTACATACCTTAAAACAAAGCGATAAAATAATTCTCGACCAATCACATGCGCGGTCATATAGAGATAGGATTACTCCATCCATCTAAGAAAAGCATTTCCTTTTTACCTGCTTAAATGATCTTACCTACCGCTCCAGCATGTTTCAGTTTGAAATATATTATAAAAGTAATAATAACATTGATTCTTGTCTATACTGGAATTACCTTTTGACCTGGTAATGGACTTAAATCAGCCAGGTACAAGAGCTTATCTAAATTTAGGCCCTAACACACGTATGTATTTCACATTTTTACAGAAAGAGGTCAGTTTAGTATATTTTGACCTGGTATTGGGCCTAAGTGCCCCGGAAATACATGAGGTTTATCCTAAATTTAGGCCTAAGTAGTTATTTCAACACAATTTACAGGGAGAGGTCAGTTTCGTATCTGTAGGGAGTGCGGGTTGTTGTGTTTTCTCGTGTTGGTTGTCAGTATTGCATAGACCATAATAAAGAAAATCCAAATTATTTAAAAAAACTTTGAAATATTTTAGTTAACGATGAGCAGTATATACTAAATATAAGTGAATAATTATTTATTACCGAAACAAATCTAGAAATAATTTTAATAAATACATGTTATGTTAGCAGAGAAGAACTTATTTTGTTATACTTATTACATGACTAAAGATGATGTAAAACAGTAAGTCAATAGAACAAAACATGGCATAGCTTGGTGTAGAGGGATGCTAGGGGCTTGCCTTACTGATTTACCTGATTTATTGCTTTAATGGTACGTAAAATATATGTTTTTAATAAAATTTCATAAAATTTTAGTAAAAATTAACTTGATAGTTATAAAACTTATAAACAAAGTATTAACAGTTAATAATAAATTCTTTGTTCAAAGATAATGATTAATTTATTATAGAAGTTTAGAGAAACTTTTAGGGAAAATAATTTTAGTTATAATTGAATGAGTAATATAAAAGTACGTGTTAAATTAAAACATAAAATGTTTAATAAATTATACGTTATATGTTCATACAAAGAACTTATTTGAAATGTTTAAACAGGGGGTGGGTCTATGGGCGAGGGTGACCAGTGTGTGTGTGTGTAGGTGTAGGTGTATGTCTATGTATGTGTGTAGGTGTAGGTGTTGTGTGTAAAGTGTGTGTGTTGTGTGTGTGCGTGTGTGTGTGTGTGTTAAATGATTATAACAATAGGCATGAAGTAAATAACACTAAGTATAATAATAAAAATAATAATAAAAATAAAATAATAATAATAAAAATAAAAATAAAATAATAAAAATAAAATAAAAAATAATAAAAATAATAATAAAAATAAATAAAAAGTATTAAAACAAAATAAAAAAAAATAATGTTAATAAATATGAGTTAAAGCAGTAAAGCATATGAGTTAAAGCAGTAAAACATATGAGTTAAAGCAGTAAAGCAGTAAAACAAAAGCATACTAATCCCTTTGTTGCTTGGTAACACCTCTATTGATTTACTGATTTACTGCTTTAAGGTATGTAATGTTAATAATATATGAGTTAAAGCAGTAAAACACTAAATCAAAACACTATAAACAGTAAAACAAAAGCATACTAATCCCCTTGTTGCTATGTAACACCTCTATTGATTTACTGATTTACTGCTTTAAGGTATGTAATGTTAATAAATATATGAGTTAAAGCAGTAAAACATATGAGTTAAAGCAGTAAAGCAGAAAAAACAAAAGCATACTAAACCCCTTGTTGCTATGTAAACTGATTTACTGATTTACTGCTTTAAGGTATGTAATGTTAATAAATATATGAGTTAAAGCAGTAAAACATATGAGTTAAAGCAGTAAAGCAGTAAAACAAAAGCATACTAATCCCCTTGTTGCTATGTAACACCTCTATTGATTTACTGATTTACTGCTTTAGGTATGTAATGTTAATAAATATATGAGTTAAGCAGTAAAACATATGAATTAAAGCAGTAAAGCCAGTAAAACAAAGCATACTAATCCCTTTGTTGCTAGGTAACACCTCTATTGATTTATTGATTTACTGCTTCTAAGGTACGTAGAATATATGTTTTTAATAAAAATGTTTAAGTATGATGAAATGAATGACTCATAGTATATTTAAAAAGAAATTTTTTTAGTATCACAACTATGATATGTGTTAAATAATAATAATATTAATAGGTCTGTAATGAGTTACAGTTTTAGGATCGCGAAAATGTTTTTAAAAAAATGGTTAGGTATGAAATAAAAAATGAATGACTAATAGTATATATATTTTTCATTCGCGCGGGAATATTGCGCCTGCGGGCGCACGCGGCGGGCGAACGCGAAATATTGCGCCTGCGGGCGCACGCGGCGGCAGGAACGCGGGAACGCGGCGGGCGGGAACGTGGGGGGTTGACTGTCTTTGCGCGGAGGGCGCATGCTGCGCCTTGGTGTTCCAATTATGACCTAGGGGAAAACATCAATATTAGCTCTGTTCTATGATGTAGGGTAGAAAAGGCTAGAAAAGGTTAGAAAATGCATCAATGCTGCGAGTTGAGCCATCAAAACTGAGGCATCAATGCCCAGAGGCATCAATGCTGAACATCAAAATTGTGAGGAATCAAAATATCCGAGGAGTGTGTGAGTGTAAGTGTAAAAGTGTATCTGTGTGTGTGAGTGTAAGTGTATATGGGCTAGGGTAAGTGTCTATGGCTAGTGTAAGTGTATAATTGTCATGTGTGTATGTATGTAGTGTGAAGGTGATACTATGGTGAGTGTGAGTGTAAGTGTATATGGGCTAGTGTAAGTGTCTATAGCGAGTGTAAGTGCTTATATAGTGAATGAGTGTATAAGTGTCATAGTGAATGTGACCCATAAGTGTCATAGATGACATGTGTGTATAAAGTGACATAGTGTGTACCAAGTGCCATGTGTAGTGTCTATGTGTGTGTAGGTGTAGGGGCAGTGTAAGTGTCTAAGGGTGGGTGTATGTGTGAATAAGTTGACATAGTGTGTTGTGTGTGTGTGTGTGTGTGTGTGTAAGTAATATATATATATATATATATATATATATATATATATATATATATATATATATATATATATATATATATATATATATATATAAATACTATCAGTTTTCGCTAGTGCTGGAAGCGCGAAAAAGAGTTAACTCATAGTAGGAAGCATCCTAGCAACTTGTAATATACACCAATCGATTCCTCATACCTTATAACCTAGGGGTAGACACCCATATTAGGGCTATTCTAGGCTCAGGGGAGGCTAGAAAAGGTTGGCACTATGTGGCACTCACTTGGCACTATGTGGCACTCACTTGGCACTCATTGGCACTCACTTGGCACTCATTGGCACTCACCTGGCACTCACCTGGCACTCATAGAATACTCATAGAACACTAATAGAACATCACTAGATACTCCTTACGGTGATTGGGAACCATCAAAATGTACTGAACCATCAAAATATACTGAACCATCAATAATGCTGAGTCATCAAGATAGGTACCATCAAAGATGAACCGCCAAAGATGAGTCATCAAAGATGAGGCATCAAAGTTGAGCCATCAAAGCTGTGGCATCAAAGACTAGGGCATCAAAGTTGAAGGCATGCTGAAGGCATCAAAGTTGAGTCATCAAAGATGAGGCATCAATATCGAGAGGTGATGTGTGTGTGTGTGTGTGTGATCAACGGTTGCGCAATATATATATTATATATATATATATATATATATATATATATAACAAATATATATATATATATACAACGCTTATATATATATATATAACTGTATATATAAGCTCTAGCTAATCTTTCATATATATATGTATATGTCCTTCCTTCTTCTCTTCTTCAGCTATGTATATGTATATATGTATGTAATAATATATATGTAATAATATGTAATATGTAATAATATGTAATGTAACCAACAATATTCATAGTAATAATAGATAATGTATGTATGTGTAATATATAGCAACCAATAATATATAACAATAATAATAATAATAAATATTCATAAATAATATATATATGTAATAGCCAACAACTATATATAATATGTAATAATAATAATAATAACAATATAATAATAATAATAATAATAATAATAACAATATATATATATATATATAACATATAATAATAATATATGTAATAATAATAACATGTATATGTATATAATATAGTATAATATAATAATATAATAATAATAATAATAATAATAATAATATCTCTTCAATAATAATAATAATAATAATATAATAACAATAATATGTATCAATATATATATATATATATATATATACAGTAACCATATTGTGTGTATGTGTGTGTGTGTATGTGTAGGGACAGGTGTGACCGCGGATGGAAATAAGTTACGATAGATCCATACAGGTCAGGTACCTACATGACCTCATGTTAGCACAGTTACCTACCAAAGGCAAGGTGGCAGGTATCTGGATGAGCTCAAGATAATCCCTACTCCCTTTAAGAATGGTCAATTTCAGCCCTTGATACGGTATCAAGGCCGAAATATCAAGGCCAAAACCGAAATATCAAGGTCAAAACATCAAAAAGGGGGCCAAAAATAGGGGGCGCTACGTACAACGGTTGCTCCGCAACCGTTTAGCTTTGCCCCCTTCTACGAAAGAACCAAAGGTCAGGCCAAAAAGGTCAAAGGCCATAAAGGTCAAGGCCAAAAAGGTTAAAGGTCAGAGTAAAAATGTAGGTTCTCAAAAAATTTGGGTTGCCCAAATTTTAGGGTGGGGTAAAAAAGGACAGGTGGGGTAAAAGAGGACACGTCCAATATGTCTGAGATACTACTTATATATATTTATATATATATATATATATATATTTTCCCTGAAATATATATTTATCTTCAATATATATAAAAAACGTAAGATAATAACTAGTAAACACTATTTAATTACTCTATATTAGTCATTAAGAATCTCATTCGTATATGAGTACATATAAAAGAATATTTGCTTTTTCTACTTTTATGCTTAAAAATATGGCAAAATAAACTGAAAGATATTTATGTAAGTAACGATCAAAGAATTTGTGTTTTCTTAATATGTTTTGATCTAATAAGGGAAATTTTATTCACATCATGGTTTATACTTCAGGTCGAAAATTTATCCTGAACTCTTAAACGGAAAAAGAGGGAGTAGAATGCATTAAGAATTTTTCCCTTTCAATTTCAGGGAAATTTTAAAATACCTGAATTTGTTTGCATGAAGCCATTATAAAATTATTCAAGTTTGAAAAACAAACTGACTCTAAAATGGATATACACTGATAAATACTTAAATACATTTAATATCAATTTACTACTGATATAATATGTAAAAATATAAAGATGGAAAAGTTATTTAAATTATAAATATAATTACAATTATAATATATATATGTATGTAATATAATATAATAATAATATATATATATAACCAACAATAATATGTAATAATAAGCATAACTAACAGCCAGCATAATATATATATATATATATATATATATATATATATATATATATATATATTTTTGTAATTATATATATATTTATATATATATATATATATATATATATATATATATATATATATGTAATATGTATCTTAACAATATCCAACCAGCAATAACCAATAATATGCCAATAATATCTATATAATAATAATAATATATATATATATATATATATATATATATAATATATAATAATAATATATAATATAATATGCTAATATATATATATATGTAATAATAATAATATATCATGCATCAATACAAATAACAATAATATGTAATATGTAATAATAACTAATATAGTCTATATACTGTATATCAATAATAATAATAATAATAATATATATATATTCATATAATATATATATAATATAATAATAATAATATATTAATAATATAATATGTATATATATATATAATATATATAATTTATATATCTCTATTAGTTGATTAATAATAATTTGTTTATAAGTTAATATAAAATATAATCTAATAATTATAGCAATATCTAAAAAATAATAATATATATATAAATAATAATAATATACAATAATAATAATATGTATATATAATATATATATATATATATGTATATATATATATATATAACCAATAATAATAATAGCTATAGTAAGTTTAACAATACCAAGTTTTGCAACGAAAAACACTTGTAACATAATATATACTTCAATGTATATATGTATGTAGTAATAGCCAATAATATGTAATCAGTAATATGTATATATAATATGCTAATATGTAACAATATGTAATAGCTGTATGTCTTCTTTATATGTATCATATGTAACAGCAATATATGTGTATGCAAATGTATTTTGTCTTCACCTCAGGCAATAGCTTCAGGTGTATCTTCTTTAATAATATGTATTTCTGGAGAAATAGCCTTTCATCCAATATTTCTGTAATAACAACTGGCACTGTAATACAATAATATGTATATATGTATATATATGTAATAATAATATATGTATATAACAATAATAATAATAATAATATATATATATATACTGTATGTTTTATGTAATATAATATGTAACCAATAATAATAATGTAATATATGTAATAACCAATAACCAGCCAATAATAGTAATAATAATATCTAGCCAACAACAGCAATAGTATGTATGTACTCAATATGATTTTTATAGTAACAATAGCCATGCCATGTATATAATAATATAATAATATATGTAATATCCTTAGTAATATAACAACCAGCCAGCAATAATAATATGGAAATATGTATGAGCAACCCAGTAATAATAGCCAATAACCAATAATAATAATAATAATGTATATCATATAACAGCATAATGTATGTATATATGCTGTATATACAGCCAATATATGCAGGCCTTCTTCAACCAATAACATACATGTAATAATAACCAACTCATAATAATAATAACCAATAGCTATTCAACAATATCTATATGTATATAATAATAATAATAATAATATATAATAATATATATATATATAATATAACTAATATATAATATATTAATGTAATAATATATAATAATAATAATAATAGAAATATATAATAACATAATAATATAATAATATATGCTAATAACAATATATATAATAATAATAATAATAATATATGTAATATATAGCATAATATATATGACTAATAATAACTCTTAATATAACCAATAACTCAATATAATAATAATAATAATAATAATATATATGTATAAAGAAATAACAATAATCATAATATCAATAATAATAATAATATAATATATATGCGATCAATATATCATCATGTAATATAATATAACAATAATTATATATGTGTGTAACAATAATAGTAATATAATATATGTGTATGTAATAATAATAATATAATAACAACAATAATAACAAATAATATCATAATAACAATAATGCCAGTATGTGTAGTATGTATGTAATAATAGCCATGTGTAGTATCAATGAAACCAGCTCATATAACTGTAATAATATAGCCAGCAGTAATAACATGTATGTAATAATATATCAACAATACATATATATATAATAATAATAATGCATATATGCTTCAATATGTAATAATAATAATAATAGCCAGTAATAATAACCAATATAACAACCAACAACCATATAATAACTCCTTCATCATGTGTATAATCTTCAGCGCCAACAGTAATAATAATAGCCAGCTGTATATCAGCAATGACAATATGTATGTAATATATATATATAATATATAACAACTCCCAGGAAGAGTTTATATAATATGCTAATATCAATATCAACATATATATATATGTAATAGCTGTATCAATAATCAGCAATAACCAACTGCTCAATATGTATGTATGCTAGCTGCCTGTATGTAGCAATAGCAATATCAGCAATATGTATGCAATGTATGTGTATATAATAATAATAATAACAATAGTAATATGTGTATATATACATATATAATAATAACCTGTAATGTAATAATAATAATATGTATATATATATATAATAATAATATATGTATATATATATAACAATAACATAATAATAATAATATTGTAATATAATAATAATAATAATAGCATAATAATAATATAAATATGTAAATAATAATATATATAATATATATATATATAATATATATAATAATATGTAATATATATATATATAATAATAACAATAATATATAATAATTTATATAATAATAATAATAATATATAATAATATATAATATATAGCACCAACAATTGGTTTTTCTTATATATAATAATAATAATAATAATGTGTATGTATATAACAACATAATATAACTAACTAGCTATGTATGTACAGCAATAGCAACCAGCGTAACAATACATATATAACTCCAACAGCCAGCTATGTATATATAATAACATGTTTATATATGCTAATATATATAATAACATATATATATATATATATATATATATAATAATATATATTTAATAAATATAAATATATATTTAGTATAACAATATAATATATATATGTAATAATAATAATATAACTATATAACTATATATATATATAATAATAATAACCAATATATATATATAAATATATATATATATATAATAACAACATATATAATATAATATATATATATATATATATATATGATATTAATCTATGTATTTTTCTTCAATATTTAACATTAGAATAAATAATTAGTATTTAAATGATTAAAAGAAAAAAAAAAACAATGTTAATTGCATAAAAAATACAAGAGTTCTTTAATCTTACAAATTTCATATAAAGGGAGATTTCCTGCAATAGAAAGTTGCATCATAGAGAGCAACAAACGCGCATGCAAGAAATTGAGATGAAGCTTGGAGAAGAAAATCATCCCAGCACATGCAAATGTGTCGTCAATAGAAAGTAGTAGTTTTTGTATAATATAGAAGCTTACAATAAAACCGGCACTAGTTAGTTAAAGGATTGATAGAGCCATTAAAAGCCCAATAAATCAGGTAAAAAACCATTTTATGTTATATCATGATTTGCTAATAAATGTATTTCGATTTCATTATGGAAAATCTATTGTAAAATTATTGACGGTCTATTATATATTCAATTTATTATATATTTGTTTTATATTTTAGTTATTTTTTTTGTATATAGCATTATTTACATTATTGTTTTTTGTTGTTTTAATTACAGAACCAGAAGTTCATTTATGGCACTATGTTCAAATAAAGCTGTATTAGAATTTCTGCGTATCATGATTCCTTCTTTTTGGTTTTATCTTGAGAAGCTACTTTTCACATTGTTCTGTTACAGAAAAATTTAATTTTAATTATTTAATATGAAGGAAAAATTAGAGAAGGGGGGGAATTCAAAGAAGTTTTAGTTTTTAAATTTACTATATAAAAAATTAAATGTATAAATATTTACATTGAATTTAAGGGAGATTTATATATTTTTTATTTTATTGATTTAAGGGAAAATTTATTTATATAAGTGGGCATAGATATCTTTATAATAGCAATAATAGATAATATAACTCATCAACAATAATATACAATAACAACCAATAATAATATCCATATAATATAATATAATACGTTTTTAGTAATATGTAGCATATGTAACATAATAATATACTGTATATGTAATAATAGCAACTTAGCATATAATAATAACAATATATGTATATGTATAATATCTTCTTCATACTAACTAACTATAGCTATAATAACAACCAATAACATATATATATATATAGACAACTATATATATATATGTGTGCGTTGGTTGAGAAGATAATAAATTATATGTCAAAACTTACTCTTCCAGCAGATAAATAATTCCCTTTGGCCAGGCCCCCGTGACAATCCAATCAAATAACACCTTTTAGATTCTCAAACCTGTATTGTAACAGTATCCAGGCCTCCTGTTAAATGAGTTATCGGCCTGTGCAATATTGCAGAGCAATTCTATACTTAAAACTCACCAACTTATCTCTCTGAAGACCCTTCAAGTGGAACAACGGTTTGACCGAGTTCTTTGCCTTATGTGAAAACCGTTCAGTCAATATTATTCCTTATCAATGAATATTCCTGTTTTATGATCAATGTTTTGTCTTTAAGACCTAAAATATTTACTACTTAAAAATTCAAATAAATGAGAAAGTAAAATACGTTTGGAAACACTCAAGGAAACTACTGGAGTAAATTTAGAAATATTTTAATAAAAAAATAAATGAAAACGTACTGTTCTTACAAAACTAGGTTTTATAAATTCATGAACATATAGTTAGATGTCCTTGGATATCTACATACATGCGCATAGAAAATATAGAACCACAGTACTAAATACCAATGATATATTTTATGCTGTCAATCAATACAAAATACAAAATGCTTTATCTTTAAATTTATATAGATCCTCGACCATAAATATGTATCTATAAAATATACATAAATATTTATGTTCAAGAATGGATATAAATACATAAATTATATTAACAAAAATATACAGACTGATTGATTTGATAAGAGATGTTAAATCTTTACTTGAAAATTAAATGAATTTGACATTTACAAAAGACGTCGATTTTTAAGTGTGCACAAAATACTGCAAGACCAGCTGACATATAAAAACAGCTGTTACTACAATGCAATGAGTTGCCTATTAGTGATTTAAACAAATCTTTTTAATAAACAAAAACTGTGACTTTGACAATTAACCATATGTTAAAAAAAATAAATATTAAACTGATAAACGTTTTATATTTATTGACACAATATAATATTTGCAACACTTCAAGAAATAAATTTCAACGATACAAAAGCTTACCTGCCAGTCATATCTAGCAACAATTTGGACACAATGCACTTTGCAAAATCGTATATGCAGACGATGCTTTGAAATAACAATGCATATAATATTCACAATATAAACACAAATTACTTTAAAACACACCTTTAAATACCTTTATCTTTACTATAAAATAAATAGCAAAACTTTCCACATCGAAATTATATCACCATATTAAATTTAAAACACATATTACATTTACTTTGTAATAAAATATAAAACAAACACTTCTTGGATACAAAATATACATACACTAACAAATAATAAATTGATCGGACATATGAGGCGTCAAGAGCTACCAACTATATACATCTTGGATTAGCAACAATAAAAGCGAAAAGATACAAAATATTCACATTTTTACTATTTATATGGCTTCCAGTAATTTAGATTACGCCTTATTAACCAATCATAATCCTTAAAACAATAAATAAAATGATGTATATATTTATCAATTAATTTATCAAGATAAATATATACCAGACATTTAGAAAGAATGCAAGATGGTATTTCTTGTAAATCGTCTCCTTCTCCAAAAAATAACAATCTTTGGATTTACAGAAAAACAAAATATAAGCTAACAAAATTGAAGATATAGCGCTATATAAGTTTTACAAAATACATTTATTCAATATATATATATATATATATATATATATATATATAATATATATATATATATATAAAAATATATATTTAAAAAATATTTATATATATATATATATATATATATATATATATATATATATATATATATAAAATCATTTATATATATATATAGTAAGACGTAGTATCCTTTCAAATGCTTTAAAAATATTAATAATAATAATAATAATAATAATAATAATAATAATAATAATAATAATAATAATAATAATAATAATAATAATAATAATAATAATAATAATAATAATAATAATAATAATAATAATAATAATGTGTGGAATTGTCAATAACGACCAATGATAATCCAGATTTCAAAATGAGTTTTAAAAGATGAGTTTCATTGGTTGTTATTTCTAATATAAAAAATATAAACATATTTACAATATTTTCAACTGGGCCTTTGCAGCATACATCAAATATATATAACAGAAAATTAATATTGCAATGGCAATACTTGGCCTTTACCTTAAAATACATAAATGAAAGTAATGTTATATATTTCATGTACCACTGCATTACATCTTTGGCCCCCCATTATGAAGCAAATTGGTACATTTTGCTTTATGTACATGATGTTAAAACATTGGTTTCATTTACATAGTGCTCCTTCTTCAGTAGAGACTTCTGATGATGAACCCAATGTATCTTCGGCATACGACCTACTTAGATAGTCAGCTATGACGTTATCTCTCCCACTTATATGATTTAGGATAAATCTGAACCTTTGCAAGTATAAAGACCATCTCATTATCCTATTATTTTCATCCCTCTTCTTGTTCATAGCCGTCAACGGTCTATGGTCGGACTGAAGGATAAATTCCTTCCCGTAGAGGTATGGCTCGAATTTTCTGATGCCCATAACGATCGCTAATGCCTCCTTCTCTAAAGTTGAATACCTCTGCTGTGTTACAGACAACTTCTTACTCCCATATGCGATCGGATGGAGAATTCCTCCGTCTTCTTGAAGGAGGACGTATCCCAGTGAAGTGCCGGACGCATCCACTTGCAGCGTGAATGTTTTCTCCAATTCTGGCATCTTCAAAATGGGCTTCGAGCTCAAAGCTTCTTTCAATTTCTCAAACGCCTGCTGATGTATGGATTCCCATCTAATCTTCGTTGGCTCACCTTTCTTTGTTAAGTCGGTCAATGGGGCTGCAATTTGTGCATAATTCTTTACAAAGTCCTGGTAGTAACCAGTGAGCCCTAAGAAAGACCTTACTTGCTTTTTATTCTTAGGTGGCTCTGTCTTCTTAATTTTGATTACATTGTCTTCATGTAATCCTTTAGTGCCATTGCCAATAAAATGACCCAAAAACTCAACACTCGACGAGGCGAACTCACACTTCGTCGGCCTGATGGTGAATCCCCCTCCTCTTGAAGTCTTTGAAGTACAGTCTCAATCGTGATCGTATGCTCGCGCCAGGTCTGAGAATGGACGATGATATCGTCAATATAAAAGTCGACATCATTGATTCCATCCAGAATCCTGCGCATTGACCTTACAAGCGTTGCTCCGGCATTCACCATACCGAATGGCAGCTTGAGGTAATGGAAATGTCCGTCTTCGGTTGAAAAACCGGTTTTGTAGCAATCCTCAGGCTTTATTTTTATCTGCCAATAGCCTTTGGCTAAGTCAAGTTTTGTATAAAACTTGTCCTTGGCAAACTTGGTGAATAAAGTCTGAGTCGTAGTCATGGGCTCAGGATCGAAGACCATAATCTATTTAAGGCCTGTAATCTGAACATACTTTACTTCCGTCCTTTTTACGAACAAGCAACTGGCACTGGAATAAGGCGGCAATAGAAACTGTAATGCCGACTCGTACCATCTTATCTGTTTCCTTCTTCAATTCCGTCCTTGTCGTAAATGGTAACTTGTACGGCTTCAGCCTGATGGGGGTATCATCAATAAGGTCTATTGCATGATAGTAATTCTTTGCGGTGCCAGGCACGTCTGTAAAAATTGCTTCATGCTTCTCTAAGATCTCCATTAGTTCTCTCCTCATAGCATCTGTTATGTCCTCACTGATCTTAGTATCGGACAGCCTCTCCTTTTGTACCATCGTGGGATCCATTTCCACTAACGTGATGTTCTCTTCGTTTTCAGTATCTAGGATCACTGCAGAAGCGCCTATATTCACCTGATGTTGACCCATCTCTTCTTCTTCTTCTTCATCCTCCTCTCTCACAATATACTTCTTTAACAGATTGATGTTATAAGTCTTAATCACATCACCAACTTGGATCTTATAGTTATCTTTACCATACAACTCCACCACTGTGTATGGCCCGCCCCATCTCATCAGCATCTTATTGCTCGAAGTCGGTAGTAGAACGAGAGCTAAGTCTCCTACTTTCAGTTTTCTGGTCTTCGCGCCCTTGTCGTAATATCTTTTCTGTGAAATTTGGGCCTTAGCTAAGTTTTCTCTAGCCAACTTTAGAGTTTCGTTTAGCCTTTCTTGCAAGTCAAAAACATACCTGTACGTTGACCTTGCCTCTTCAGGATTGATATCTCCTGCCCAAATTTCATGTAAAATTTGCATCGGACCTCGCACAGTCCTTCCGTACAGGAGCTCGAATGGGGAAAATCCTGTGGAATCCTGCGGAGCCTCCCTATATGCAAATAATAGTGGTTCTATGAATTTATGCCACTTCCTCACTTGCTCACTGCACATTCTCCTGAGCATTCTTTTCAGGGTACCATTAAATTTTTCTGTGAGGCCTTGACTCATTGGATGGTATATGCTGGAAAACTTCTTAATGTTAAGCATTTTTGTTACATCCCTCATTAGATCAGATGTAAACTGACGACCATTGTCACTGAGTATCTTTGGTACTCCCAACCTCATGAAAATCGATACCAAGCTTTCTGTTACCTTCTGGGCAGTTATGCTCTTTAGAGGTACAGCTTCAGGATAGCGCGTGGCGGCATCCACAAGTGTTAGGACATACTGATGCCCTTCTGAAGATGGTGGTGAGATTGGTCCGATCAGGTCGATTATCACTCTTTGAAACGGCTCTTCAATGATGGGCATTGGACACAGAGGTATCTTCTTCACTGAGCCTTTCGGGCACGTTCTCTGACATATATCACACGAGTAACAATGTTTAGTTACATCCAAATATATCATTTGGCCAAGAAGAACTGTTGGGGGTAATTTTACCATTATTGTCTTCTTTACCCCCTGATGACCACCGAAGACTTCATCGTGTGCCACCTTCATAACTCTGCTTCTATACTCTTTTGGTACAACCAAAGTAAACCTCTCGGTTTTCCATAACTCTTTTAAATAGCACACCATTCTTTACTATATACTTGTTTTCACCTCTTTCCACTGACCTCCATATCCTCTGTAGAGTGACATCGTCTTTCTGCTTACTTTTAAAAGTCTCCCGATCGCTAATAAGTTCTTGTACTTCATCACCATGGGTTATTTCCCCTTCACCCACAGCTACAACATTCTTTTCTTCAGAACTTTGTATGTGAACGACTGCATCACCTCTCAATATCTCACCATCTTCGTAAGTACGATCTGTTTCATCAGACCAATGTGTACTTTCTTCAACTGATGTCACCTGGACATCTGTTATACCTGTGTCTTCTTCAACATCTCTTAGTGGTTTTGTAGGGACGTCATCTTCTTCTTTTCCTGTAACTTTTTCATCTTTAGGTGAATGCTGGAATCCTATCATCACATGCAGTGATGGCTCCGCGGTTGGCTCGACATCTTTATTATTGACGTCCAAGGATTGTGGCACTGACGGTTTCCCTCTGTACAATACTTCCACCTCCAAACTCGCCATTCCAAAATTATGATTTGTTTGATCAGATTCTTCTTGTGAATCTTCCTCAGCGTTCTCAGCGATGGGGACCAGCATACTTCTGCGGTTATGCTCGACCTCTACTTTACGAGGCCCTCGACACACGGTCGACTCCCATGCGAGGTTAGGCTGACTCAGGGGCAATGCTCCTTTGACATTCCCAATGACCAAATCATATACGACTTCCGGCAGCACTGCTGCGGTTGTCTTACCCACGTAATAAGGGGTATCCAATACTTGCGAGAGGAGCTTCAATCACCGTACCGTCCAACAATCTTATTTTCATGTTATCTCCAACATAACACCTCTTCGGTACGAATTTTTCTCGCACAACTACTACGCTACAACCGGTATCTCGGAGGGCTTTGACTTGATAGCCATTCACCGTCCCATACGTTACAGGTAGGTGTGACACTTCGTCATTTTCCACCTTCTCTATTTCATTCAGGAGACTCGGCTCTTCACCTGAACCATTCAGGACTTTATTGCCGCTATCAGAGACTCCGGATGCTCCCGTGCTCTTTGCTTCTTCCTTCTGTTTTCCTGAATTACTTTGTCCTCTACCACTGCTGTTGAAATAAGGAGGGACTCTACAGTCTCTTGCGAGATGCCCTCTCCTTTGACACTTAAAGCACGTGATCACCTCCCTGGGCTTGCTGCGACGATGACCCTGTCTTGTCGCCACTCCCACTTCGATCCACTGCTTTCATTGTTGGTTGTTCTAGATGCATGTTGGTTGCTATTTTTATGATTACTATTCGTCGAGTAACCACCGCCTCTCGATCTAAAATTATTATTGTTATTATGACCTTTGTCTGCGTGATTGTGACTTCGTGTGTGACTGTTTGTTACGAACTTTATACGATGCGCTTCCATATAACCTTCTGAACAAGTTATTATCTCTTCCGGTATTTTCTTCTTCGTTTCCCTTAGGTAAGTCGCGAGTTCTTTTGGGACAGTATTTAAATACTTATCAACTGAGAAAAACTCAATGAGATCATCTGGTGTCAGTGTTACATTTGCTGCAGAAATCCACTTTTTAAGAGCTTCAATTATCTTTTGTAGATACACCCTAGGGTTGTCATCTTCTGTAGGACTCATGGTTTTGTACTTAGCACAGTACCCACTTTCAGTAAGTCCGTACCTTTCTAATAACGCTCTTTTTAAACCTTCATAGTTCTTCAGCTCTTCAACAGTCATATTGTTGAACACACTGACCGCTTTACTTGTAAGGAAACACCCTAAAACAAATGCTCGCTTTTCCATAGGGATGTCGTTCGCCTCCGCTTGTTTTTCGAACATTAATAGATATTCTTCGATATCATTTTTCCTTTCATCGAAGAATGGAAGCTTCAACTTTGGGTATTTGCTGGCGTAGGAATTGCTGTGGCTGCTCTGCGTGCTTTGTGATGCTATCGCTGCGTCATGTTGGCGCTGTTTATCTTCAGCATCAAGCTTCATCTGTAACATCCTCTCCTCTGCTTCTCTTGCATCTTTTTCTGCCTCAAATTTAGCCTTTTTCTCTTCAGCTCCTCTGCTTCAATTTACTTGGCTTCTCTACTCGCTTCAGCTTCAAGCAGCTTTTCTCTTTTCAACCTGGCTTTCTCTTTTTCAACTTCAAGCTTAGCTTTCTCTCTTTCATCTTCAAGCTTAGCTTTCTCCCTTTCAGCTTCAAGCTTAGCTTTCTCTCTTTCATCTTCAAGCTTAGCTTTCTCCCTTTCAGCTTCAAACGCTAACCTTTTCTCCTCTAAAGCAGCAGCAATCTTTTGTTGCTCGATCTCCGCTTCCTTAGCTAACTTTTGTTGCTCGAGCGCGGCTTGCCGAAAAACCCGCGGATTTGCACATCTCCATAAACTCGGCATTAGAAGTAGCCATTGTTACAATCGTTGTATCCAAAACAGATTATAAAATATACCGTTCGTTAACAAAGTCACTTCTTGACGCACGAATCACAAATCACGTTTTCTACGAAAATTCTGAAATTGATAAACAATTAAAACAAATTTCTAACCACAAAATTACAAATGTATATAAGTATATATATATATATATATATATATATATATTTTTAACAAATATATAAAAATATATATATATATATAAAAAATATATATATATATATATATATATATATATATATATATATATATATATATATATATATATATATATATTAGTTTACATAAACTATATTAAAATTTGCAAAAATCTTGCGGGAAAATAGTGTTTTCGCTCGAGAACACAAACTAAGTGGAAATCGAGAATTTTCGAAACCACTATTTCGCTTCGCTCAACTTTGTGAAATTTTATCTATCTAGACGATAATAATAAATGTAATAACTTAATAATATATATATATATATATATATATATATATATATATATATATATATATATATATATATATATATATATATATATATATATATATATATATATATATATATATATACAACCTTTATATACAGAAATAGATATGTATTAATTTATTTCAATTTATAAAGCATAAAATATATATTCAAAATGGTTCCAGTGTTTCTCTGTTTCCAAAGAACCAATATTGTTGCAATAGCAAAATTGCTATTTCAACAATATGCAAAAAAAAAAATGATATATGTTCAACTTCAATAAAACAAATAGTACAAACGACTATATTGACAGTTAAAAAAACAATATCAACATATATCCCAACTGTCGATATTGGTAAGAATGCTTACACAATAACTCTGGCACAGGTCTTAGCAAAATTACAAATGAATGACCCTGAGCTCAAATATTCAACAAAATAGCAAAATGAATTCACTACAAGCTATTCATTGATAATGAAATAATGACTGAAGGGTTATAAAATA
Source organism: Trachelipus rathkii (assembly GCA_015478945.1). Lineage (NCBI taxonomy): Eukaryota > Metazoa > Arthropoda > Malacostraca > Isopoda > Trachelipodidae > Trachelipus > Trachelipus rathkii. Next base: position 2,872 of record JABUQX010126485.1, on the reverse strand, counting down.
AGATCCCGAGACAGGAATACCCATTTAATAATGTAATGCGATTGGTTGAAAAGATAATAAATTCTATGTCAAAACTTACTCTTCGAACTGATAAACAAATCCTTTGGCCAGGCCCCCGTGACAATCCAATCAACTAACACCTTTTAGATTCTCAAACCTGTATTGTAACAGTATCCAGGCCTCCTGTTAAATGAGTTATCGGCCTGTGCAATATTGCAGAGCAATTCTATACTTAAAACTCACCAACTTATCTCTCTGAAGACCCTTCAAGTGGAACAACGGTTTGACCGAGTTCTTTGCCTTATGTGAAAACCGTTCAGTCAATATTATTCCTTATCAATGAATATTCCTGTTTTATGATCAATGTTTTGATCATGAAAACAATGTCTTTAAGACCTAAAATAACTACTACTTGAAAATTCAAATAAATAAGAAAGTAAAATACGTTTGGAAACACTCAAGGAAACTACTGGAGTAAATTTAGAAATATTTTAATAAAAAAAAAATAAATGAAAACGTACTGTTCTTACAAAACTAGGTTTTATAAATTCATGAACATATAGTTAGATGTCCTTGGATATCTACATACATGCGCATAGAAAATATAGAACCACAGTACTAAATACCAATGATATATTTTATGCTGTCAATCAATACAAAATACAAAATGCTTTATCTTTAAAATTTATATAGATCCTCGACCATAAATATGTATCTATAAAATATACATAAATATTTATGTTCAAGAATGGATATAAATACATAAATTATATTAACAAAAATATACAGACTGATCGATTTGATAAGAGATATTAAATCTTTACTTGAAAATTAAATGAATTTGACATTTACAAAAGACGTCGATTTTTAAGTGTGCACAAAATACTGCAAGGCCAGCTGACATATAAAAACAGCTGCAAAGAGTTGCCTATTAGTGATTTAAACAAATCTTTTTTAATAAACAAAAACTGTGACTTTGACAATTAACCATATGTTAAAAAATAAATATTAAACTGATAAACGTTTTATATTTATTGACACAATATAATATTTGCAACACTTCAAGAAATAAATTTCAACGATACAAAAGCTTACCTGCCAGTCATATCTAGCAACAATTTGGACACAATGCACTTTGCAAAATCGTATATGCAGACGATGCTTTGAAATAACAATGCATATAATATTCACAATATAAACACAAATTACTTTAAAAACATACCTTTAAATACCTTTATCTTTACTATAAAATAAATAGCAAAACTTTCCACATCGAAATTATATCACCATATTAAATTTAAAACACATATTACATTTACTTTGTAATAAAATATAAAACAAACACTTCTTGGATACAAAATATACATACACTAACAAATAATAAATTGATCGGACATATGAGGCGTCAAGAGCTACCAACTATATACATCTTGGATTAGCAACAATGAAAGCGAAAAAGATCCAAAATATTCACATTTTTACTATTTATATGGCTTACAGTAATTTAGATTACGCCTTCTTAACCAATCATAATCCTTAAAACAATAAATAAAATGATGTATATATTTATCAATTAATTTATCAAGACAAATATATACCAGACATTTAGAAAGAATGCAAGATTGGTATTTCTTGTAAAATCGTCTCCTTCTCAAGAAATAACAATCTTTCGTTGAAAAACAAAATATAAAAAGCTAACAAAAATTGAAGATATTGCGCTGCCACAATTTACAAAATACATTTATTCAATAAATATTTATATATATATATATATATATATATATATATAAATCCTATATATATATATATATATATATATATATATATATATATATATATATATATATATATATATATATATATATATATATATATATATATATATATAAAGATAATTTATATATATATGATAAGACGTTGTCAGCACTCTAAAATGCAAAAATAGTAATATTGAAATAAAAAAAATAATAATAATAATAATAATAATAATAATAATAATAATAATAATAATAATAATAATAATAATAATAATAATAATAATAATAATAATAATAATAATAATAATAATAATAATAATAATAATAATAATAATAATAATAATAATATTAATAAAGCTTTGTCAATAACGACAATAATAATCAATTTCAAAAATGAGTTTTAAAAGATGAGTTTTCATTGGTTGTTATTCGTACTTAAAAATACAAACATATTTACAATATTTCGAGTGGGCCCTTGCAGCATACATCAAATATATATAACAGAAAATTAATATTGCAATGGCAATACTTGGCCTTTACCTTAAAATACATAAATGAAAGTAATGTTATATATTTCATGTACCACTGCATTACAATATATATATATATATATATATATATATATATATATATATATATATACATATATAAAGTATATATATCTGTAATAATATATATATATATAATAATCATAATATAATATAATAATAATATATAAAATATGTATAATATGAAATAAAAATATATATAGGTTTTTCTTTATATCTTTGCTTTCTAGTTTCAGTTGTAACAAGCAATATGTAATAATAATAATAAAAATATTTATATATAGATCAATAGAAATATATATATATATATATATGTATACGAATAATAATATGTAATGTTCAATAATCTTTTTTTTTCTTTCATAAGAGTAAAAATGTAAAAATATGTAATATAATATATGTTTATAATAATATATATAATAACCAATATATAATAATATAATATATAATATAATAATAATAATATATATATGTATAGCCAGCAATATGTAACCAATAACCAATATATCTGTATACGATGTATATATATATATAGCAATATATGTATATATAATAACATGTATATAA
>JABUQX010126484.1:25000-30000 GCA_015478945.1 Trachelipus rathkii | reverse complement strand
GAGAGTTCAGAAGAGCAGTGTCCATTGCAAGAGAAAGAAATGGAGGTAATGGAGGAGATGTGTGACTGGAGAGTTCAGAAGAGCAGTGTCCATTGCAAGAGAAAGAAATGGAGGTAATGGAGGAGATGTGTGACTGGAGAGTTCAGAAGAGCAGTGTCCATTGCAAGAGAAAGAAATGGAGGTAATGGAGGAGATGTGTGACTGGAGAGTTCAGAAGAGCAGTGTCAGAGCAGAATTTAGGGGATTATGATAAATATGAATGGTAATTGATTGATTTTAAAATATAGTTATAACAATTGTCTTTTTCTTATATTTTCCAACAGAATTTAGAGAAGCTTGAAAAAGAGATTTATGAAAACTATAAGAATCAAATAAACGAGTTGGTAAAGTATCAAAAATATATCTTTTTCACTTCTGAATACCCATCTATCATATTTTTTCATTATTTTTCTCTTTACTCTTTTTGAAGGTGGAACTTTCGAGGAATAGACATCCAAAAAAAATTATCATAGTCACGGATGAACGAGATGTGTTCACAGAAGGTGCAGACTAATGATTATCAGTATAGAATTATCAAAGGGGTAAACCCTGAGCTTTAATAACTTGAAGGAATATTTGGTTTAAGATCCAGACTTTGGAGTGGTGTCCTTTTTGATTTTTATGTGGTATTAATTCTGTAAAGAGAAAACAAATCTTAAATGTTTAAGAGTTGGGTGCACTTCTCCTTTCATATTGCTTGATGATACAAATAAGGAACTTAATCTTATTAAAAAAGCTATATATGCTCATAAAGTGATTTTAGATCTTACCAAAAATGACACATGATTTTCTTATAGTTGATCCATCAGCACCAAAATTATTTGCTAATTACTTATCCTTATGATCAAGTTGCTCCAAGATACATAAAGCTGCTCCACCCCGACAGTACACCATCATTTGATTTTAAACTCTTTTTATATAATAAGTTTGCCAACTCCATTCAAAATTGCTTGGGTTTATAACTAATTTGGAATGTGTTTTTAAAACATTCAGACATCCATACGATTTCCAATTCCACCTTTATGATAAATGGTTTATAATTTTTCTGATGAGTTTGCTTCTAATAGAAAGTTGGCCATAGAAAAGATAAAATCAATTAATGAAAGCTTTCACAGTCTACAAATATTTGGCAAGACTCTGCGATATTCGGTGAGTATGGAATTAACAGCTAATTGGTATAAAGTTAATTATACAAAAACCAATTTGAAGAAGCGGCTGTTACCCAGTCTAGCATCAAATCAAAGAAAGTGTGTTGATCATGAAAGGAATTGAGCTGAATTGGGCCTACGACTGAGTCAGTTATTCAGTCAAAGCAACTTTTCAGGAAAGTTCTCTCTGGAATGAACTTATATAGGGTAAGAAATATATTGATTCGTATTAATTTTTGTAAGGGATAAAAAATTTTAATTTTGTGATTAGTAATAAAATATATATATATATATATATATATATATATATATATATATATATATATATATATATATATATATATATATATATATATATATATATATATATATATATCTTTAACTATATATATATATATATATATATATATATATGTTTATATATATATATATATATATATATATATATATATATATATATATATATATATATATATATATATATATATATATATATATATATATATATATATATATATATATATATATATATTTTTTCTCCTATATTGTATGATTCTGTGTTACATTATAACAGCTTTGTACTCTTTATCACCACCTTTTCCAGATGGGGGTAAGGTGCGTTACAAGCATCGGAAAAGAAAAGCAGTAGGAGAATATGACAAAAGTCGAAAGAAAGCCCAGCCTTACCGCCCCCTCTGTACCATTAATTAGTAAGAACTCGTCGCAATCAGAAAATCCACCCTAGAGCTTCACGGGACAGCGACGGACCCTCACTATGGTAGATCGTCAAGTGTAGGGTTCATCCCCTGGCCCAGGTTGGCCACCCATACCCCCTTACAACACCCCGCCATTCTCCTATCATGCACCTTTCTTCTCGCCTCTGCCAAACTCACATTTCTCTCCTGCAAACATTCCTTTACTGACTCAATCCACTTTTTCTTCGGTCTCCCAGCCGGTCGGTTCCCAACACACTCACCACTATTCATCCGCTTAACCAACCAACTATCATTCATCCTTTCCACATGACCAAACCATCTCAACATACTTTCATTTATTCTCTCCTTTACCCCTTTCTTCACACCACACAACTCTCTAATACGTTCATTTCTCATTTTATCAATTCTTCTCACACCTAGCACGCCCCTAAGATTGTCCATCTGAACACATTGAACTTTAGATCTATACTTCTTATTCCAGACCCTAGTCTCACTACTATACAATAACACAGGTAACAACATACCCTCATGCAAAACCCTAGCGCACTCCAGACTTAGTCCTTTACATTCACCAACGGTTAGTAACCAGCCACCTTCCTGCCATTCACAACTTTCCTACTACACTCTGCATCATCCGTTCCCTTCTCATCCAACACATACCTAAATATTTAAACTCAGACACTTGTTCCAGCTGCTCACCATCTAAAATAACTTCACACCCAGGACTGTCCACTCACAACCATAACCTTACTCTTATCTACGTTTACTTTCAAACCCCTCCTTTTACACACCCTGCCAAATCTCTCTACCAATCTTCTCAAACTCTCTTCAGATTCGCCACAAAGAACCAAATCATCCGCATATAATGGGTAGGGTACCCTCCACTCATCTCCATTCTCCATCATTCTAACACCATTTCCTGCCACCCCACCTCTAATTTCTTTCATAACCCCATATATATATATATATATATATATATATATATATATATATATATATATATATATATATATATATATATATATATACTATATATATATATATATATATATATATATATATATATATATATATATATATATATATATATATATTTCTTTCTTTCTTCTTTCTTTCTTCACCTTCCTCTTTGCCCCAAGATTGGGGGTAAGGTGCTGTACAAGCATCGGAAAAGAAAAGCAGTAGGAGAACATGACAAACGTCGAAAAGAAAAGCCCAGCCTTACCGCCCCTCTGTACCATTAATTAGTGAGAGCTCGTCACAGACAAGAAAATCCACCCTAGAGCATCATGGGACCGCGACGGACCCTCACATGGTAAATCGTCAATGTAAGGGTTCATCCCCTGGCCCAGGTGGGCCACAACCATGCCCCCATACAAAACCCCGCCATTCTCTCCTATCATGCACCTTTATTCTCGCCTCTGCCAAACTCACATTTCTCTCCTTCAGACATTCGTTTACTGACTCAATCCACTTTCTCTTCGGTCTCCCAGCCGGTCGGTTCCCAACACACTCACCACTATACATCCGCTTAACCAACCGACTATCATTCATCCTTTCCACATGACCAAACCATCTCAACATACTTTCATTTATTCTCTCATTTACCCCTTTCTTCACACCACACCACTCTCTAATACGTTCATTCCTCTCTTTATCAATTCTTCTCACTCCTAGCACACCCCTAAGATTGTCCATCTGAACACATTGAACTTTAGATCTATACTTCTTATTCCAGACCATAGTCTCACTACCATACAATAACACAGGTAACAACATACCCTCATGTAGGACCCTAGCACACTCAAGACTTAGTCCCTTTGCATTCACCAACGATTTAATTGCACCACCCACCTTCCTGCCATTCACAACTTTCCTACTACACTCTGCATCGTCCGTTCCCTTCTCATCCAACATACACCCTAAATATTTAAACTCAGACACTTGTTCTAGCTGCTCACCATCTAACATAACTTCACACTGAGGAGTGTCCTCACTCACAACCATAACCTTACTCTTATCCACGTTTACTTTCAAGCCCCTCCTTTTACACACCCTGCCAAATCTCTCTACCAATCCTCTCAAACTCTCTTCAGATTCGCCACACAGAACCAAATCATCCGCATATAATAGGTAGGGCACCCTCCACTCATCTCCATTCTCCACCATTCTAACACCATTTCCTGCCATCCCCACCTCGAATTCTTTCATAACCCCATCCATATACAAATTGAATAACCAAGGAGACATAACACAACCCTGTCTTACTCCGCTATTAATCCTAAACCATTGACACCATTTATTCTTGCACACGCTTTACTATCTCATACGATACTTTTGATTCCATTTCAGAAGCCTACCACCAACACCATATCACTAACACCTGCCATAACGCTTCCCTAATAACTCTATCCTTACACCTGCTTACACGTCCATAAAACCTAAATACAATTTATTCTTCTTCTCCCTCATTTTCTCAATCATTTGTTTCAATGTAAAGATTTGATCCACATCCTCCTACCACTCCTAAACGCACCTTGTTTCTTCTCAATCAGTCCTTCAGTCCTCGACGCACTCTTTCGACCAAAATACCAGCATATACCCTCCCTACAACTCAATAAACTTATTCCCTATAATTTCTACAGTTCCCCTTTCTCCCTTACCCTTATATAAGGGTACTGTACCAACTCTCCTCCAATCCCTTGGAACTCTACCCTCTATAAACGCTTTATTACAAAACTTTTCAATTAATCACCATCTCGCCTCCGTTCTTGATCATTTCACCAGTAATTTCATCTATACCTGCAGATTTACCATTCTTCCAACTTTTTCACTCTACATTCTCACTCACTTACTAATATACTCATCCCAAAATCTATTACCACTGCCATCAAACCCACACACATTCACTATCACCTCTTCATTACTGTTAATATTATTCATTTTCAAGTGTTCTTTCCACACTCCCTTCACACATTTCTTCAGTTACAAAAGCACCATCCCTATTCATATATATTCATTATTATATATATATATATATATATATATATATATATATGCTATATATATATATATATATATATATATATATATATAT
>JABUQX010126484.1:0-20000 GCA_015478945.1 Trachelipus rathkii | reverse complement strand
AGCACGTGTTATACTTGAGCGGTATTCTCCTCTCATATATATATATATATATATATATATATATATATATATATATATATATATATATATATATATATATATATATATATATATTATATATAATTATATTTTTGTCTTTGTATGTATATACTCTATCTACTCATTTATATATATATATATATATATAATAATGGTGTCAAAGGTGATTGGTTTAGTAATAATAGCGGTGAGACAGGGTTGTGGTATGTCTCCTTCGTTATTCAATTTATATATGGATGGGGTTATGAAAGAATTAGAGATTGGGGGTGGCAGGAAATGGTGTTAGAATGATGGAGAATGGAGATGAGTGGAGGGTGCCTTACCTATTATATGCGGATGATTTGATTCTTTGGCGAATCTGAAGAGAGTTTGAGAAAAGTGGTAGAGAGATTTGGCAGGAGTGTGTAAAAGGAGAGAATTTGAAAATAAATTTAAAAGAGTAGCGTAGATTATAGTGGTGTGAGGAAGGCTCTATACAGATTTAGAAGTTACTATTTAGATGGTGGCAACAGACAAATCTCCTGGGGGTTTAAAATATTTAGGGTATGTGTTCAATGAAAAGGGAACGGATGATGCAGAGTGTAGTAGGAAAGTTGTGAATGGAAGGAAGGTGGCTGGTGCAATTAAATCGTTGGTGAATGTAAAAGGACTAAGTCTGGAGTGCATGAGGGTATGTTGTTACCTGTGTTTATTGTATAGTAGTGAGACTATGGTCTGGGAGCTAAAGAAGTATAGATCCTAAAAGTTCAATGTGTTAGATGGATAATCTCCAGGAACACATGCTAGGTGTGAAAAAGAATTAATAAAGGAATAGGAACTTATACCAGAAGAGAGATGTGTGGTGTGAAGGGTAATGAGAGAATAAATGAAGTATGTTGAGATGGTTTGGTCATGTGGAAAGGAATCTTAGGAGCGTGCTAGGTATGAGAAGAATTGATAAAATGAGGAATAAACGTAGAGAGTTGTGTGGTGTGAAGAAAAGGGTGAATGAGAGAATAAATGAAAGTAGAGATGGTTTGGTCATGTGGAAAGGATGAATGATAGTCGGTTGGTTAAGGGATTGTGAGTGGTGTGTGTGTTGGGAACCGACCAGCTGGGGAGACCGAAGAAAAGTGGATTGAGTCCAGTAAAGGAGAGAAATGTGAGTTTGGCAGGAGCGAGGAAAGAAAAGGTGCATGATAGAAGGCACGCGTTGTGTTTATGAAGATTGTATGGCAGTTGTGGCCTCCTCTGCCAGGGGATGAACCCCTACACTTGACGATTTACCATAGTGAGGATCCATCGCGGTGCCATGAAGCTCTAGGGTGGATTTTCTGTCTGTGACGAGTCCTCACTAATTAATGGTACAGAGGGGGCGGTGAGCTGGGCTTTCTTTTCGACATTTTTCATACTCTCCTACTGCTTTCTTTTCGATGCTTGTAGCGCTTTTACTACTCCCAATCTTGGGAAACAGATAAAAAAAAAGAAGAAGAAAGAATATATATATATATATATATATATATATATATATATATATATATATATATATATATATATATATATATATATATATATATATATATATATATACTTACTTACTTCTGCCCCTGGCCCACCTTAATTGGAGGGCCACACTGCTTCCAGGAAGCCGGCTGCCGCCTCTGGGCGGTTCCACAGGTCAAGGAAAGAATTTATAGAGAAATCGGCACGGGGGGCGTCGAGAGCAGGGCACCTCAGAAGGAGGTGCTCTATTGTGTCTTGGGCATTGTGACATCTAGTGCAAGTGGGGGAGGTGACGTTATCTAGTTTGAATCTGTATTTATAATGCACGAGCCCCGGGTGGTGACCTGATCTGCTCCGAGCGAGGTCGATTTGGCCTCTTCTGGACAGCGTTTCTTCTCTAGGGGAGAGTTTTGGGGCAGGGGTGTTTAGTAAATTGTTATTTGGGCGGTTTAGCAGGTATGTGTTGGTTAGATGTGTATGGATATGTGTAATCCATGACCTATTGGGAGGGGGAGGAATTATGTTGTATGTGTTGTAATAGAATTGAGCTGGTGAAGAAGGGGGGGATTTTAGTCTTTGTCGGGGGGTTGGAGAGAATTTGGTGACAAGGGTGGGATGGATTTCGTGTTTTCTGATAGAATTGAGTCCCCACCATCTCCAAGTGTGTGGAGATGGGGAGGATGGAAGTTTCATCGTGTAAATGTTGGATTGGGGTGGTTTTTGTGCAGCCTGTGATAATTCTGAGGGCTGTATTTTGAGAAATTTGTAATTTATTTATGTTTGATTTTGAGTGCTGGGAACCATGCTGGTTTAGAGTTGTTCTGAGGAGTTGTTTATAAGTAGTGGTGAGTGTGTTTCCTGTCGCTGAAGTTGTGTTGAGAGAGGGTTCGGAGGGTGTTTAGTTTTCGTTGGGTTGAGGAAGTGATTTGGTCGATGTGGGGGGAAAACGTCATGTGTGTGTCATAAGTAAGTCCTAGTATTTTTGGGGTTTTGTTTAATGGAAGGGGGTTGTTGTTCAGGGTGATTATAGGATGGAGGGAGGATTGGTGATGGTCAGTGGTTAAAGGGTGATGGAGGATTTAAGGGGGATGCTGTCATTCTGTTGAGCAACCAATTTCTAATAGATGTAAATATTCTTGGGTATGTTGTGTGGCTATGTTTACGTCTGGGTGTTGGGAAATAAGACTGATGTCGTCTGCGTAAGTAAATATATATATATATATATATATATATATATATATTGTATATATATATATATATATATATATATATATATATATATATATATATATATATATATATATATATATATATATATATATATATATATATATATATATATATATATTTATATATATATAAAAGTTAAGGAGAATTCCCAAGCCATAATCAATTTAAAGGCTGACATGCCCCGATACTCAACGTTTAAAAGTGTGCAAGTAAATAATTGATTGGAAATGAATTAAGGAGTGTGTTCAGACTCTTTCAGTGGACTACATATGAATTGAAGATTGAGCATTGTTAAAGTTTAAGGTCAGAGAATTGAATATAGAACAGAATGAGACTGTATGAGAAAGACATGTTGCATAAGACCTTCTTAATGGAGTAGATATGTGGCTGGAGAGTTCAGAAGAGCAGTGTCCATTGCAATAACGATAAAATAAAGAGAGTAATGCAACAATTTAATAGGTAGAAAGAGAATGGAGGAGAGAGTAGTAAGAGCCAGGAGGGAAGTTGGTAAATAATGAATGGTAATGATTGTTTTAAAATATAGTTATAACAATTGGCTCTTTTTCTTATATTTTTAAACAGAATTTAGAGAAGGTTGAAAAAGAGATTTATGAAAAATATAAGAATCAAATAAACGAGTTGGTGAGTATCAAAAATATTTTCTTTGTCTTTCATTATTATCTATTTATAGCTTGTGTTTCATTATTTTTCTCTTTACTCTTTTTGAAGGTGGAACTTTCGAGGAATAGACATCCAAAAAAAATTATCATAGTCACGGATGAACGAGATGTGTTCCCAGAAGGTGAAGTTCAGACTAATGATTATCAGTATAGAATTATCAAAAGGGTAAACATGAGCTTTAATAACTTGAAGAATAATTTACCTCAAGATCCAGACTTTGGAAGTGGTGTCCTTTTTGTGATTTTATGTGGTATTAATTCTTTAAATCGAGAGAGAACATATCCTACTTGTTTAAAATTTCAGTGCACTTCTCCTTTCATATTGCTTGATAATACACCTAAGAAACTTGATCTTATTAAAAGCGCTATAAATGCTCATAAATTAATTTTACATATTACCGAAAATGACACCGTGATTTTCTCTGAATTGATCCCATCATTACCAAATTATTTCAATAGCCTATCATATGATCAAGTTGTAAATACATAAATCTAAACCTCCACAGTGCATCACATCATTTGATAAGAATAAACTCTTATTATATAATAAATTTGCCCAGCTCCATTCAAAATTGCTTGGATTTACTCCTTTAAATTTGGAGTGTGATTTTTTTTTAAAACACAATAATAATCCACATGCGATTTCCAATTCCGCAGCTATGATAAATGGTTATCATTTTTCTGATAAGTTTTCTTCTAATAGAAAATTGGTCATACTAAAACAATGTGATCAGTTAATGAGAAAACTTTCACAGTCTACAAATTTTTTGCAAGATAAGGAGATATTGTATGATCTTGATGAAAGTGTGGAAAGTTCTATCAGAGTTGATTATACAAACCAATCTGAAGAAGTGGCTGTTACCCAGTCCACCATCAATTCAAAGAGGCTGAGTGTGTTGATCATGAAAGGGGGTGAAGCACAGATTGAGCCTAACTAAGTCAGTTATTCAGTCAAGCAACTTTTTTAAGACATGAATTCCTCCTCTGAATGATGTGGCTATGGTAAAAATATATTGTTTCGTGTTAATATTTTTCAGAATATACAAAATCATATTTTTTGTAGATAAGTAACAAGTTTTTCCATGATGGCCAAAGCACTTGCAATATATTTATGTTTCAAATATAATAATATATATAACTAATAATATAATATATATATATATATAATAATAATATATATAATAATATATATATATATAATAATAATAATAATAATAATAATAATAACATAATAATAATAATATATAATATATACATTTATATAATAATAATAATAATAATATGTAATAATAATAATAATAATAATAATAATAACAATAATAATAATAATAATAATAATATCTGAATATTTTTGCGACTAATATAAATTTCTAATAAACTAATAAAAACTAATATAATTTCTAATTCATAAGTAATTGTTACAAATGTATATATGTATATATATATATATATATATATATATATATATATATATATATATATATATATATATATATATATACGAGTATATATATATATATATATATATACTACTCATATATATATATATATATATATATATATATATATATATATATATATATATATATATATATATACTATATATATATATATATATTCACTGGTAAGAGATACCTGGACCCAAAAATGAGCTGAACAGCTGAATGAACTCAGAAAATAGGCTGTAAATATAATATAAATTGGAATATTATTCAATGTTATGTTCACTTTATATTCATCTAGGTAATTCAAGTTATAACTATCTAAAATTAAGAATTTTAATCTACTAACTTGCAAATGTTTTAATCCAGATTTAGCAGGTTCTCTATTATATTAGATATGGTATGCCAAAATATCATTAAGTTAATTTTAACTAGCATACAAAAATGATTTTTATGGATATAAGTATATCAAGTTATGGTTGCTAATTTAACTGGAAAATAGAAGAAAAGTTTAAGCACATCCATAAGAAAACCAAAGGTGGCAGATAGTTATATTAAATAAAAAGATTGGATTTACCCTCAATTTACCAATGTATTCTTTTATTTATTGTAAATAAATAATTTTCCATTGGCAAATTTTGGGCGGATAAACATTTTGCTTAAATCTAAGATGTTAGGAACTAGTTTCCACAATCATCACTATATATGTTATGTTTGTTGGTTGGTTGAGTTTTTCAGTATATATATATATATATTGTTTTCCACATTCATTAACTAAGATAACCTTAAACATACAACATATATAAATTACGGACATAGAAATATAATAACTGATAAATTAAAAAATATTAAATATACGCAATTGTTAATTATGAAAATAGTTTAGTTCACCAAGTATGGTGCCTTTAATTGTTTTCAAGATTTAATATTTATATTTACAACTTACGGTACCACTTTAATTTGAAGTTTTTACGTTTTATTTTCACCACATAGGGTACCACTAGTTTATTTTCCACTATTAGGTCTACAATCAAAATTTATAATAGCGAATACTTTTATACTTTAATTTTCCAATTGTTTTTCTACTTTTACTCTTTTCACAGTCGCTTTTATTTTATTTTCAGTTTTCTTTTCATTTTTTCTCTTTCAATTTTTAAATTTTCCAATTTATTTTTTTCCTTTATCAATTTCACTTTTCTTTTTAAATCGTCTTTCGAATTTTTCTCTTATATTTTCTTTTACATTTTTATTTTTCAGATTTTGATTTCAATTTTAATAATTTATTTCAATCTCCAAATTTCTTTATTTTTTTTTTAAATATTACAATATATATATGTAGTACCACAGTCCATTTACTACATACTACAATCCTATGTGAGGTGTATCGTACCACAGCCACAGAAAGAAAGGGATTACATCCACAGAAAACTGTTCACAAAAATAGCCAACCTCGAAACAAAATGGAGCCCCAGAAAAAAACTGAAATAAGACAAAAATAAAATAAACTGAAATAAAGACAAATCCTAACATGACAACAATAATAAATAGAAAAAGTGAAAATAATAAGTTAAATAATAAATAAACAAATCCTAACATGACAACAACAATATATAAAAGAAATTATGTAAATAATAAGTTAAACAATAATAATATTACATCAATCATTAGAAAAATTATTAAAGAACATCATGAAATCAAATCAAATCATTAAAAACGTTAAGTGAATTTATTAAATTAAGTAATAATATCAAGAAATAATTAAATTAATTAAATCATGGATCAAAAGAATCAAAAATAAAAATACAATCAACAAAAATAAGTCCTATTATTGTCCAGTTTTTTTTCTCTACTTCTAAATTCCGAAAGGGACACAAAAACCTTTACCTTGCATCAGTACCAATACCAATACTTCAACTCTATAGAAAAAACAGGACAAAATTCTACTATTAATAATACTCATAAAAAATATTAATAAGAAAAATAAAATGTAATAATTAATCATTATAAGAACAATAATAAATTAAGTAAAAGAAACCTTAAATCAGTACCTGCAACCCAAGAAGGATTCCATATCCGAAAGAAAAAGGTTCCACAGAATATCAACCTCTTCACCAATTTACAGGATCCCAACAATCAATTAGTTTTACAAAAACTTCCAACTGGCTTCACTTCAAAACATAAAATCTCAAAAATATTAATTAATACTTCCTACGGAAAGAAAAAATATATACATGAAAAAACAATTAAACACCAATCATCTACAATCATTCACATTCATTTCATTCAAAAATGAAAGAGTGATGGATGTTGCGAAACAAGGAAGACGAAGGTAATAAGGACCTGTTGTAAAAAAAAAACTATCTACTCACTAAAAAACACAATTATTCTCCCCCTTCATAACACCCTCATGCATGACAAATTAAAAATACCCCTAATAAATATGATACAAAATAAAAAAAAACTACCACTAAGGGCAGCTCACCACACTGGTGTTATTTGTGTGTTGGATATTCCTGGTGAGGAAAGTTTGGGAGTTATTCGAAGAATGTTTGTTTGTCAAATTAGTGATTTGGGTGTTTAGGGTGTTAATTTGTTGTCATTTGTGGTGATGTGGGTATTATTTCCCTGAGTGAGTTGCATTGTTTAATTAGTTGTTCGATTTCAGGTGTTAGGGTTGGGTTGTATTTTTTAATGTATTCTCTGGGAATGAATTGGTTAGCTGCTTTTTGGATTAGGGATGTCCAATTTTGTATGGCTTTGTTTAGTGTTGGTGCGTTTGTGATATTTAGGGGATATATGTTGTTTTCCATATAGTTGGTGAATTGCATCCAGTCAGCTTTTTTGTAGTTTGTGTGTGTTTTCCTGGGTGGGTAGTTTGTTTTGTTGACATTTTGGTATTTTATGATGGTGGGGAGGTGGTCGGAGTTTATATCGGTTTGTGTTGACCAGCGGAATTTAGTGTGTAAATTTGGTGAGTATAGTGTTATGTCTGGTGATGTGTGTGTTTGGTTGGTTTGGAATGGGTTTCTGGTGTGGCTGTATGTGTTGTTTAGAATGTTTAGGTTTTCGAAGTTGGATATGATGTATGTTCCTCTTTGATCTGCTTCTTGGATGTTGTACCATGTAGGGTGGTGAGCATTGAAGTCACCTTCCATTAGGAGAGGTGGGAGATGTCAGTGAGGTTTGGTTTGTAGTTTGTGGGGCAGTACAGTGAGGTGTGGTGAGGAATGTATAGGTTTATTAGGTTGTGTGGCTTTTTATTTACCATTGTTATGAAAACTTGTGTTTTGGTGGTGGTGTCATTTAGTGCCATTGTGGTTTGTAAGGTGGTGTTTGTGTATGGTAGTGATTTGTGTATAAGAGTTAGTAGAGTATGATTTCTTGGGGTTTGAGGTGTGAAAATGGCATCATAGCCATATAATTTTGACTCTGGATAGCGTTTGGGTAGGTGTGCTTCTTGGATCAGGGCTATGTGTAACTTGTGTTAGGAAGGCTTCTATTTCTTTGTTTTTGTTGTGTAGTCCGTTTGTGTTGAATTGTTAAATGTTTATGTTGTGTGTTTGTTTGTATGTTTTGGGGGTTATTGTGGGTTGTGTGCAGACTTG
This sequence comes from Trachelipus rathkii, assembly GCA_015478945.1. NCBI lineage: Eukaryota > Metazoa > Arthropoda > Malacostraca > Isopoda > Trachelipodidae > Trachelipus > Trachelipus rathkii. The sequence goes on along the minus strand of JABUQX010126484.1, from coordinate 11,522 downwards.
GCAAATCCAGTTGTGTTTTGAAGTGGGTAGCATGGTGAAAGGTGAGCAGTATTTGTGTATCCATTGTTTACATCTATTGCAGCATATAGAGTTTTTTCTTACAATCTTATTGCAGTATTGGGCATTGGTAGGTTTCAGGTCCAGGATTTGTTTCTATGTTTATTTTAGAAGTAAGGTTGAGGCATAAACCGAGAAAGTAAGCCTCATAATATGAAAAAGGAGAAATAAAGTAGTTGAGTGGTAGAGTCCTGTAAATGATTTCGGGTTACTCCGGAAGCGGCGGCGACGCACAAACGAAGCTGCGGTAATCCCACAATTTCTTGTGGGTAGGGCGCGAGAGGATTTTAAATTTTTTTGTCTAGGTCAGCTGAAAGTTTTGCAGTTTAGCCGCTTGCAGCCATCTCCCTTAAGACCACTGAATGATCATAAGTATATATATATATATATATATATATATATATATATATATATATATTATATATATTTTATAATATTATATATATATATATAATATATTATAGGATATATGATATATATATATATATCATATATATATATATATAATATATTATATATTATATATAGTATATATAATATATATATATATATATATATATTTATATATATATTAGTATTACTAGTATATATATATATGATAATTTTTAAAATTTTTAAATAGAGTATATATATAGTTATATAATATATAAATTCTTAGCGACAGTAATCGCTAGGTTTTGGTAGATTAGTCAAAGAGGCCTAAAGGAAAAAATATCCAAAACTTTTATAAGAAATTTTTATCATGTAATAGTCTTCAAAAACGTAAGCTTTCAATCCAGTCCGGATCCTCGTTGCAGACGAATGGTATGAAGAATGAATAATTGCTTAAATATTTGTCCAAACATGTAAAAAAATAATATATGGCAAGAAAATGTTCACAAAATTAAGGAAATTAGTTTTAAAAAATTTTTTTTGAAAAAAGGTGTGGAGGTTAATAATTTGTTAAGCGTGTGGTCTAAGGGGTATTCATTCACCTTGTAGTACGTTAAAGTTGGAAAGGTGTTTATGCACAAATGAGTTCAGATTAAATTATACGTTGAAGGGGGTCTAGGCTTGTTGATGAGGTGTCATAGTCATCAACTGTTATCCCTATGGTTAAGGAGGAAGATCATGTGTAGTGTGACGTGCTAAGTTTTGAGCATATGGATAAGGTCTTGTATTGATGTTGGTATTTTTCGTCTCTAGCGAAGTTAGTTGGTCTTTCACACAGAGGTGGCACTTGCGCTCTTTTAGTCCGCATCCGAGCGGACTACCAAGATAGGTGCGACTATGCGGAGGTGCGGAAACTCAGAATTTAGCGGACTTTGCACGTGCGGATCAAGAAAAGATTTCCCCTCTTTTATTCTGCAGCCTTTTTGAAAATGAAAGTGAATTAGTTTACTTATTAAAGATTTCTTCTTGGTTTAATAAAGAATATAAATTTTATTAAAAGTTTTTACCTAATTATTTATATAGGAAAAGACATTGTTTTTTACCATAAAATTTCCAAAACCCAATCTCAAACTCCTGTAAATACTAGTATTAATTATAATAACAGTTTTAAATTGATTGTGTATAGAATGAATGGCTATTCCCTCATCTATAACTTTAATGTAATTATATTATACTATAGTAACTAGGCAATATCTAAATCAAGTCTGTGTGCTAAAAGCACCCAAATATATATATAATATATAATTATATCACTTAGGCTATAGTATATCATAAATAATAGAATAATATTATTTAGTATAATACCATATTACCAATATACTATATACTAGATATACTCTATTATATATATCAAATAGTACTATACCTATATATATACTATATATATCATGATACTATACTAATACCTATATATTATATACTCTATATTATATATATATATTATATATATATATATATATTATATATATATTTTTTTTTATATATATATTCATATTATATACTATATATATAATATATATATATTCATATATAGTATATATATATATATATACTTAATATATTATATATATAACCGTATTATATATATATATATTATATATAATCATTATATATATATATATTATATATATATATATATATATATATATATATATATTATATATTATATATATAATATTATATATATATATATATATATAATATATATATATAATATTATATAATTATAATATATATATCATCTATGCATGGGTAAGCGAAGCGTGCTTATAAAACATTGCACCGCTTTACGTTAAATAATACACTGTGAAATTCTACAAGACTAATAACAAGCGCTTTACTTATTGTACAGGGACTATGGCGCTTATAATGCCACTGGTCACTCACCCCAATTACATCTATTCAGACTTCTGAACGAGCATGCTTCTGACATTTCAGAGGCTGTGAAAGAGAGAATAGTTACCTAGCTGATACGTAGCATTATCTGCAGGAGTCGAAGCTTTCATGGAGTCTACTAAAGTCTTGGATGAAAAAGACCTTTTTATGGGTGACAGGGTGGTCAAAATATTTTCTGAAGGGAGGCAGAATGATTTAGGTGAGGACCTTAACTTATTGGCAATGGACTGCTGGAAGCGACCTAACACCAGCACTCCCTTCACCAAGGACATCTTTCCTTTTCGGCATAGGCAGGATTGGGTGAACTTTGTTCATAAAATATAATACAACCTCTCCCTAGTCTGCTGCCTGTATAGCGATATAGTATTGTGTGGGGATATTTGAGGCAAAGAGCGTCTTGCCTTAAGTGCTTTTTATTATATAAGCAGCTAAGCTTTTTTGAAAGGTAATAATGCGATTCTCTTGTCCCTTGAAGAAGACATTGAGGGAGAAGAGGAAAATCTTGAGATTTTGTAAGTATTCATTCAATTTTTTCATAGTGGATACTTCATAAATAAATTTTTGGTAAGGATATAGTACTATTTAGTATTTAATATTAAACCTTGTGTGGCAAGTGTGCACATTATTAGCGGAAAGACGTGCGGAGGTTTCGATTGGGTCTCAGTAGGCTGCGGAGGAGCGGGTAGCGCACTACGTTTTTCTGCGATGTGCGGAGGTTGTGCGGTTAGCGGACTACCCCTAAATGAGCGGGGTGCCCACTCTGTTTCGACCATGGAAGTGGGAGGTACAATTGAAACAGGGGAATTGTTAAGATACGATGTGGGGAAAATGTTGTTGGAGAGTTATTGTGTGGGGGTTTTAAAATTAACGTTTTCAAGGAAGAAAGGTGTCTGGAAGAGATGAGCTCTTAAGGTTTCTCAGGGTAACTACTTGATGATCTTAGAATTAGGTAAATAGGGAAAAGAGTTATTGGGTGGGGTGTTAAGAGGATTATAAAATTTCTTTTTAGCTTTTTTGAAGGAGCTGGATAAGATATGTTTGGGGTAGGATAGTTTACTTAGAAGTATGCCCTATGTTGAGAAGATTAGTAAAGTTTCAATAAAAGAATTTGGAAAAAATTCGATACCATGTTGTGAAGATTCTTAAACGGTTGATAGCATTTCCGAAGTGTTTTTACTTCGAATTTTTACATCCTGAATTATTGGCTAATAAAATTGTTCTTTATATTACATATTAGCGGAATGAGGTTGAAGAGTCAATGGTTAAGCAATTATTCCTTCCCTCCCTTTTTCTAAGAGCCTTCCGTATTTGTTCCCCCCCTTTCCTCCAAACTGAACTTGATTATCTTTTCTCCGCCTTTAGTAAACTAACCTACCCCAAACATATCTATCCAGCTCCTTCAAGAAAAGCTAAAAGGATTTTACAATCCTCCTAAACACCCAACCAATAACCTGACCCTTTTTCTATAATTTACCTACTCCGTATTTACCTATTCTAGATGCATCAAGAGTCCTTTAGCGCTGAAAACCTTAGACTCACCTCTTCGAATACCGCCTTTCTTTAAAACGTATTTTTTAAACCCCACCCACCACACATACCACCAATCCCCCCATTCATCAAATTCTAAAAATTTTCCTGTTTTCGAACTGTTACTCCCATTACATTGGTGAAAACAATGATTTCGCTAGACAAAAATACTAACAAAACAAGGCTACCTTAATCCATGATTGCTCAAAACTCAGCACTCACACCACCACAGAATCTTCTCTCTAACCATAGGATTAACAGTTGATACATTACACCTATCACACAAGCTTTCGACCCACTTTAACATAAATTATATGAATCTTTGTGCATTAAAAACCTTTCCAACTTTAACATGCTACAAAGTGAATACCACTTAGACCACACGCCTAACTAATTATTAACCTCCACAATTTTTTTCAAAAAAAATCATAAAACTATATTGTTAATTTTCATACCATTACGTCTGAAAGATTACCAACAATATTAGAATAATTAATTCGTTCTATTTATAACATCACGTCTGGAAAGAGGTCCGGACTGGATGAAACTTACTTTGTCTGAAGACTAATACATGGATAAAAATTTCTTTAAAAAAGTGACTGCATTATTTTTCTTACTACACAATCTTTACTTGTATATATATATATATATATATATATATATATATATATATATATATATATTTATATTTATTATAATATATATATAATATTATAATATATAATATATATATGATATATTTCAAAATGCTATATAAATTTGACAATAATTCCACATTTCATGATTGGAAACTCCATCCTCCCCAATCTCCACACACCTGGAGAGTTCGTGGAACTCAATTCTACCAGGAAAACACGTATCCATCCCACCTTGGTCACCAAATTCTCACTCAACCCCGCCACGACCAAAGACTAAAATCCCCCACCTTCTTCACCAGCTCAATTACTATGTACAAACACATACACACGTAATGCGTCCTCCCCCTCCCAACTAGGTCATGGATTACACAGTTTCCATACAGAATCTAAACCAACACATGTACCTATTAAACTGCCCAAATAACAATTTACTAACACCCCGCCCCACAAAGCTCTCTCCCCTGAGAGAAGAGAAACGCTGTCCAGAAGAGAGCCAAACCGACCTCGCCCGGAGCAGATCAGGTCACCACCCTTGGCTCGTGCAATATAAATACAGATTCAACTAGACAACGTCACCTCCCCACTGTTGCCGACTAAGATGTCAGCAATTCCCAAGACACAATAAAGCACCTCCTTCTGAGGTGCCGCGGCTCTGACGCCCCCCGCGACCGACGTTTTCTAATAACTTCTCTCCTCGCCCTGTGGAATCGCCCAGGCGGCAGCCGGCTTCCTGGGAAGCAGTGTGGCGCTCCAATTAAGGTGGGCCTAAAGGAGTACAGTATATATATTATTATATATTATAATATATATATATATATTAATTAATATATATATATATATATTATATATATATATATATATATACTTATATAATATAATAAATATTATATAATATATACCTTTATATATATATATAGTTATATATATATATATATATATATATATATTATATATATATATATATATTATATATATAATATTATATATAATATATATATATATTATTATATATATTATATATATTATATATATTATTAATATATATATATATATATAATATATATATTATATATATATATAATAATATAGTATATATATTATATATATATACTATATATATATATATGTATGTAAGGAGGGCGTTACACTGGTTAAGTACAATAGTTACTGATGTCTATACCTGTTTTTCGGGTTTTTGTATAAATAATTTTAAATTGTATACTGATGAAGTTTATGTTGTATGCTGATGATGTTGTTTATGCTATATATTGATAATGTTGTATAAATTGTATATGTAGAATGTTTTTATGTAGTCAACTTGATAGATGTTTAGCAGCTCCTTTATGTATCTTCATTCTTCTTTTTAATATAAGACTTTGAAATCTGCAGAAATCAGTACATTTTAAATAGATACATAACACATTTCAGTAGATCAGTACTGCTTACCTGTTTTATCTTTGAATGATGGATTGAATGTCCTCTGACACTCACTCTCGAGGTGATATAGTATATTTTTACTATTGATTTATAGGTTTGTAAGATGTTTTATATGTGCATAATAAACTTGTGATACTCAAAGATAAAATGTGATAAAAAGGATAGAAAATGATATTACAGTTTAGATGTTCAAGACATCCTCTTCCTTACTCCCAAAGGTGAATAAAAGAAACTAAAAGAATCCACCTCTTTGAACTTAAAGGTGAGAAAAATATTCTTTTTTCTTAATATAGATAAATAAAATATAATAAAAAGAAACTAAGAAAGTGATAACATTAGTCCTTTCAAGTGGAACTTAACTAAAACTTTAACAGTTCATCTAAACCAAACTCATTAGTCTCCAGCTATCCTTTAGTAAATCTGCTGTTTAATTAAGAGAAAACTTTAAGAAATTGAGTCCTTATTTTATCCCCATCCGTGTCCATCACCTCGATGAGACTAGCCCGAGAAGATCGTGGTCAAAACTTTTATAAAACCAAAGGAGTTAAATGAGTGTCTTAAAATAAGGGTTGATTTCAGATAATCTTAATTTATATATATCTTTCATCCCCATGTAATATGTGTGAATGTCTGTTTGAAAGTTTAAATCCACACATTCCAACCTGAATTACACTCAAAGTCTTGAACCAGAAAACAGGGATCATAAAAACATCGGACACTGAATAATTTATTAGTATTTATATCGGAAAGTATGTGCGTTCCATAGAGTTCGTCCATACTTCATTTGTAAATAAACCAACCTAATCTTATGATCAACCTAACTTTAAGTTTATAGGTTTATATAATCCATAATCTTCTAACCTGATGGTTTACCTTAACCAACCTGATAAAAACCTGTAAAAAGATATAATCCAAAGATATAATCCAAATAATCTATTTTTATAAGTGCAATAATAAAAATAAAACAAACACATCTTTTTCTTTCTATCCTTCTTGTCTATCATCTATAATTACTCCCTTCTTGAATCTAAATTAAATATAAAAATAAAGTGTAACACCATAAAGTAAAATCTAAAAACAACACAAGTCACACACAGACGATCAGCACCAATGAACACGAAATGAAGTTCTAGAGGCATACGTGACCGCCGTTGGAGATTCGTCGAAATGCCTAATAGTGTCTTGGAGTGAAGGCAATAGGAGAAGATAATTTCTCACTTTTCTTCAAGGTACCCTTATATAATTTTTCTTACTTTTATTATTTTTCTATTTTACTAATTATAATTTATAAATTAAAATTAAATCACACTTTAAATAGTCAGAAACAACTGAAATTAAATTTTCTTTGATTTTATGTCCAACTTGGAGAACAGGGCTTTGGAATTATAAGGCTCAGATACGATAACGTAATTATCCGGTGCAACTTTTATGCCTTGCTGCCTTGTTCTCCGTAACATAAGTAACATAAAATTAAAGTGGCGCCCGAACAGGGACTTTGTTTCCGTTCGGTGCTGTCACAGTTGTGACTAGTTTATCTGTCACCAGAATCTTCACAGAAAACACTAAGATAATTTACACTTTATTACACTAGCATAGTTGGTTCAAGCCTCCACAGACACTAGTGTGAATCGTATGATAGTAGAGTGGTTGCAAAAGCATAAATCTAAAGAAATGGCTGACAACCGTACTTATGAGGAATCGCAACAAAAGGCCCTAGCGGACCTTTTGACTAGAGAAGACGTAGAAATAGCTACTGATGATAAAAAATCAAAGGTCTCTGACCTAAATCTTAAAATGAGAAATTCAGCTGATAAACATGATAAACAACTGATAATAAATAATCTGATGAAATAAAGCTAGACTACATATACAACGAATTCCTAAAAAACTCCAAATATTTCAAACAACATAATCAAAACAATTTCAACACGAGAAAGCTGCGCTTGTAGGTACACTAGCCGAGAATAATATACAGTTCAATGAACACAGACAGCATGCTACACCTCATATAAGTCTCGACAGCAATATTTAGAAAGACAAAGAAAACATCGTCTTTTATTGAGATGATTGAATCATCACCAAGAAGCCACAGAGATACTCGCGATATTGAACACTCTGAACATAAAACAGAAATGAGGGAAGAATATTCCCAGAAAACTCATTCAATATCCAAAGACATAACACCCACAACAGTTGGACAAGCTCAAATACCAAAACTTGAAAGAAAAGAAAATAATTTGAACTGTGACTTTGACTCTTGAAATTAAAGAAACTTCCTTAACTTAACACCTTTCACAAAATCATTATTTAGATCCTGTATACACCGTCTCAAAACATCTCAGCATAGACATGCGCAAAGCCGCCACGAGCACAAATCTTTCAAAATTTTGTTGAACCAGAGATTCATAGTGAATATCATGGATCCTAGGGTGAAAAAACGTTTGGATTCTATGGAAGAAGCCATATTACTCTTGGACACAAATTGGTTCAAGAACTTCACAAAAAACTAAAAGATTGTTTGATCGCTGGAAAAGTACAAAACGAGAACAGACAAAACTTCCTCATTACTGAAGCGATTTTGAAGCCTACTGTAGTCTTCATTATCCTAAAGCGCCTCACCAATGGTTACGTCTTTTAGGTCGTCAATTGGAAGGCAGCATTGCTAAATTATATCACATCCTCACCAAAGACGACAGAGATTACTTTTCTGTTAGAGATACACTCACCCTAGCGGAGTGTGGTATCAAAGAAGAAGAAAAACGGGAAAAACGAGTATAAAGCTTTAAAGCTGATATTACTCGCACCACAGAGAGAGCGGTGTGAGAGATATCGAATTTTCATGCTCTGAGGCTGGAAAGGACTAGCCAGTCGAGATATCGTGCTTAGACATGATGGGAGCACGATTCCTTCGACACTGCTTTCCTCTGTGTCTTCACGTTAAATAGAGAGGTGTGCGGAATATATCAAGATGAAAGGTTAATGATAGTGATGTGCGCACTCCTTCGGGAAAGTTGTGGGTTCCGCGCGACTCTTCTTCGAATCAGACACACCGAGTTTCCTAATTCCATTGAAACAATTCCTCATGGGAACACCCTAAACAAGCCAACTCGACACACATAAATTCTCGTCCAAGAAAGATAATTAAATGATTTACCGACTGGAATCAGTCGTAGAAATAAACACCGTTCGCTTTAGTTGGACAGATATGTTTTTCACAATAAAACACAAAAACAAAATTTAAACGAGTTACCAAACCTCGTCAATCACAAAATAGCTAGGGATGGCGGATAGTGAATTAGGCGGCCCGGGGATACCCCCGGATAATTTCCGGGGGGGCCGGGGGGGGGGGGACGTAGCTTCGTATACAATGAGGTTACGCATATAGTGAATTAGCCGGATAGCCGGATATGGGATATCCGGCAGTCTGTTATTTAGCGTTGCGGCCGGGGTGACTAAATAAAAAAAAAAAAAAATTCTCATCTGATATAGTACTTACAAGTTTTATTTAGATTATCTTTAATTCTAGAGAGTTTTTATATTTTAAAAAAAGTATTAATAAATTATTACTATAAAATGTCCTTAAAATAGAATTTTCAACATTTGAAAAAATGGTGTGTTTCATTTTTTAACTATTGTTAAATGAAAAGTTATGGACAGATTTTAATTATATATTTTTTCAGTGTATACAGTTGAGTATATTAGCTTTATGTCCGCAAATCAATTTTTTTTTCAAGCAGTGCATTAGGTGGTTAAATCGCTGGGCCTAACTTGGCCGATTCATCCCCCCCCCATAAAGAATGTTTGTGATTGGGGTGGAATTGCCACCATTTAATTCTTCATTTTATGTAGCCTATTTATGATACATTTTATTGACGTATGGGTTAATTTAATATAATAAACAGTTACTTATATTAGGCTAAAATTAAAATAAAAAATGAAATTTTGTATATTAAATTTCCATTCAAAAAATGGTCAAAATTTGTCCCACGAATGGGGTGAATTGGGCACCACATTTTTATTCTTATTTTATTTATCATAATTGAAATTTTAATTGTGCTTATTATTAATTGTAAATATAATTAAAATTTTCTTTAAGTTAAAATTAAATATAAAATTGATTTATACATAAAAGCGGAATTTAAAAATGATGGCACCAATTTCACCCCAGCATGGTGGATCCGATTCACCCTTCAAGAACTGAGTACTAAATGAGCTTTAGTTTACAACTTTAAGTAACTATGATATAGATTTTACATTATTATTTTTTTTGTGTGCTTATGACCTACTTAGGGCCTTGATTTTCAGAAAAAAAAATCCAAAAAGTTATAGGGGAAGTGGGGCAGACGAAGAGTTGTATACTAAATGCCAACGTTCACCCGCCCGACGCTATACCGGATTATTATATATATATAATATATATATATTATATATATATATTATATATATATATTAATTATATAGACTATATATATAATATATATATGGCCAGTTCCAGATTAGGTGCCCCCTGAATCTAAAAAAGACACTATATCTACATAAAAACTTAAATATGATTTTTGAATTCAGCGTACATTGTAATACGTAACTAAAAAAAAAATTAAATTATTCGAATTTTAATACATAACTCCAAAAAAATATTATAATCGTACGGTTCCAAACTTAATTTAAACATGATACCCATAAAAAATAAACGTTTTCTGGTGAAATTTTCAGTACTTTAGGGGAAACTAAAAAAATTTATGGCAAAATTAAAATTAAAAATAAAATTAAAGTTAAATTAAAATTGAAAAATTAAAAATTGCATATGTTTGGTTAGTTCAGGTCAGGTCATCAAAAAAATTTAATTTCTCTAGGACATCTATCTATCATAGAGTGTGTGTGTGTTGTGTAGGTTGTTGTGTGGTGTGCGCGTGCGCGTGTGTTCGCCTTAACATTGAAAAGAAAATATTGGGGACTCATGACTTTGGAACGCAACAATTTACGAGAAATTATGTACATGAAAACGCTATTTATTATTATTATTACTTTTTATCTCACTTTATTTTAGTTTCTTCTCATTTCCTCCATGTACATGGGCCGCTGATTTCAAAAATTGTATTTCAGTTATTTACCGTTAGGCTATTCATAGTTTTTTTTACATTACATTGGAGACATCTAATCTGGCAGGCTGACCATATATAATATATTTATATATATATTATAATATATAATATAAGTTATATAATATATATATATATATATTTTATATATATTATATAGTATATATATCTCAGAGTGAGCCGTTCCGCAATATAAAGTCCGCAATTCCGCATTGCGGAAATACCAAATACGAATTGAGAATTGCAATTGCATATTTGAAAAATGTTGTGGAATTGCAGTTGCGGAATGCCTATATCATGAGTTAGAGGACTACCAAAAAAAGTTGTGGAGTTTCATAGCTGAATGCGCAAAGATTATAGTCCACATAATTTACCACGCTGTCATCTTTTAGTTTGATGCAAACACCGAAAAATCTTTTTTATCTCTCTCTTTTTT
>JABUQX010126483.1:37500-40000 GCA_015478945.1 Trachelipus rathkii | reverse complement strand
GAGAATGTTTGTTGTTTTATTTAGCTTTCTCAAAAAGTGTTTTTTTTCTTTCTTTGGTGTGGAATATTTTCTTGACTGATTTAAAAAATTAAGTAGTAATGAATTTTATTTTGTTAAGGGAAGCCGTAGAATTCATCTACGAAATTCTAGAGATGATTGTTATACCTGCATAGGATTAAACAGATATTTTTACCAGAGAAAAGGGGGTTTATTTCATAAGATCCCCATCATCCTCGGAATTTCTATGAATTTTAAATTTTAGATACATTTTCTGTTTGAACATATATAACTTAAAATATGACAAACTTTCTCATGTTAATAAATATAGAAATTTTATTTTCATCATTTACAAAAAACAATTAATTTATAACAATTTTCAGAAATTGAAATAAATTACAAAATGGATCCCAAATTTTGTTTTTACCTCGTTCCCTCTTTGTTTGTTCCTATATTATTACAACGTTCCTATCTTCAACAAACCCATCTCTCATTTCATTGCCCCTTATATCACTTTAAAAGATTTCATATTCAGCTTCCACCTTCATGCAACTCATGACTGACATTCTATTTTGTTTTGAAGGTTAAATTTGTTCTCTTAAAGCATGGGGTCATGACACTATTCTTCCTGATATTTTAAAATATTTTACATCTAAACTTTTACACTGTTCTGGTAAATTGTTAACTGTCTGTCTTTGAACATTTAAGTTTTCATCCCGCAAAAAACTTGACCTAATTTAGTTTATTATTATCATTATTATCATTATTATTATTATTATTATTATTATTATTATTATTATTATTATCATTATTATTATTATTATTATTATTATTATTATTATTATTATTATTATTATTATTATTATTATTATTATTATTATTATTATTATTATTATTATTTTTATTATTAAAATCACTTTTATTATTGCAGGTATTATACCTCAGTATTTTTTATTATACTATTACTCTAATTATTTACGTACTATTACATAACCTCAGTATTTTTAATTATACTATTACTCTAATTATTTTAGTACTATTACAAATCATTTTTCTTTCAGAGAGATAGTTAATTTATAAATATATTGGTAACGTTTTATGATGGCTACTGGAGAATGTAAAAATTCCTCAGAGCCTTTTTGTTATGTGTGTGGTTACAATATGGGCCAAATCAAGTATAGTATATAAGATCGTGACATGTGCCAATTTCGGCTTAGCCTACAGACTTTTTTTTGGAATGACCATGGGTGATCAGGACAAATCATGGGCATCTCACATGCATGTGGAAACTGTCCATCTACTCAAGAGGCATGGCTACGAGGTACTGAAGGAGCTATGCCTTTTGCTACTCCAAGAGTCTGGAGCGAGCCGAAGAGCCATCATGATGACTGCTACTTTTGTATGATTGAAATAACAAGACAGAAAATATAAAGGGAGATAAGCTTTAATGTACTCTGAGACCCCATTATCTATAATAGCACCTGTCTTTCATGGTGACATCTTACGAGTACCTTAACCACCAGAATATGTAAGCATATTTCTTCTCATATTGTCTAACCGTATTACTTTTGATTTACATGAATGTTAAAGTCGCTATAGCGTATTCATGTTGTTAATTATACACTTCATTCTAATGTCAATCAAGTCTTTGGTGTCGTTATTCTATGTGGTTACCTCCTCCTTTGCAGAGACAGAAGATGCAATGGAAATATCATCAGAAGAGTCAACAGTGACCACAACCGATGTGGAACCGAATCATTCATACCAAGAACTACTATCTGATGTTAAGATCAATGGTGGCATATTTGTTGGACCCCAAATAACCGCAATGTTGAAGGCGGATAAACTTGAAAGAGCGATGAGGAATGTTGAAAGAGAAGATTGGGGTGCAACTCATGATGCAGCTCGTGGAACATTATGAGATCACAAAGATCCATTTCACAAAGATCCTAACTACAAACAGCTGGTAGCAAAGCTTCAAGGAACTGGGTTGTCGTATGTTCCTATAGGTACATTTCTTGCATTCACACCAAGATTTCTTCCCCGAAAACTTAGGTTAAGTCAGCGAGGAGCATGGTGAGAGATTTTACTGGTACATCGCATCAATGAAAAAAGGTTTCCAAGGGTGATGGGATACTGTCATGATGAGAGACTAAATATGTTTCTACTCAGAAAAGATAAAAGTCCTCACTCTATAAAATCTCGATCTTGAAAGCACTTTTAAATTCAAAGAATTGAATTAAATATTTTGTTACTTCTCTTCTTCATTTCGTTTAAAATATTAATTTTGCTTTATTATAAACTTTGACTTTAATTTCATATTTTGTCTCATTAAAAAATTAAAATATTTCACATCAACACGTTGCCAAAAACTATCGATGATACGCAAAAATTAATGTGATTTTTTGAATTCATAGCTAAAAAATACCTACAAAAACGATAGAAAAAATATGTTACATTATGCTATTATAATTATAATTATTATTATTATTATTATTATTAT
>JABUQX010126483.1:20000-27500 GCA_015478945.1 Trachelipus rathkii | reverse complement strand
ACAGACTTGCAAGCGACGACCAATCAAAACTCGCGTTTCAAAAGTTAAGTTTCGAAAACCAGTTTTCATTGGCTATCGTTTACGCATGAATTACAAACATATTTTTACAAATTTCTTCTGATGAGCCATTGCAATGATACACCGTAAACATAGAAAATGAAAGTGAAATAACAATGACAATGCTGCCATTGCTTTACAACAAAACATAAATGAGGCAAAGTTATGTATTACGTGTATTACTGCATTACATCTTTGGCCCACCCTTTGAAGCAAATGTGTACATTTTGCTCTATGTACACGTGATCAAAACATTGGACTCATTTATTCAGAGCTCCTTCTTCGGTAGCATCTCCTGATAATGGACCAGATGTGTTGTCGGCATATGATCTGCTTAGATAGTCATTGACTACATTATCTCACCCACTAATGTGGATTAGGGCAAACATGAATTTGCCTTCGAAGAACAGTCACAAGAGTAGTTGGGTGTTTGCGCCGGGTCACAAAATATTGAAATCTATTTTCAACAAAATAATCAGCCTCGTTTCTTTCATCTTTTATTTTCGTTGTGACCATCTTTGCTGGCATTTTCCTTGACATACAACTACTAGTATTCTTCTTACACCCTTTCCTCCAGAACTACATCCATCTTCTTCCTTCGTTATCTCCTTTTCTCCTCAACTTTTCCAATTAGTATACGACACACTTTCATTTAGTGTTTTGTGAATTGTCTCTTTTTGACACTCTTCTCCTCTTGTCTGTCCACTTAACTCTGGCACTCTCATTTGCTAAACAACCAGTTCCCATGCGGTGAGACTACTGTCATGTGAGACTTTCATCATCGTCACACTACCTCCTTACTACAATCAATGTCATCATATTCCTATTTCTCCGGCCTGTACATTATTACATCGCTTAGCAACTTACACTCCTATGACGCAAATAATCTCTTGACCCTCTACTGCACATAACTCTCTATTACTAATCCACACGTTTTCACATTTCACTATTTCCATCTCTCCTCTTTCTATGCTTATACATTGGCAACCATATCATGTGAGTGCTGTCTTTGCTCGATTCCCTCAAAACCGTGCGATTGTACCCATTGTTCTATTATTAAATTTAACCAAAATTTTCGTTAGTGGCTCAGTTGCTCGGTGGTTCTCCACTTCTTCTCCCTCTTTCAATATAGAGTAATTTTGTGCAATCAATAATTTTATCATACTTTCAAGAGACAGTTCTATGAACTATATGTCTTACTCTTTCTTATATTCCACTTCTTTAAATTCCTCGACGCAATATATACTCCCTGCCCCAGCAGCAATGCTGAGTATAACTCTCTGACTCTTCTCTGCGTCTTTGGCATCCCATCATGCCACTTCCTTAGACCACCACTTTACAACTTCCCTCTTTCGAGAACAGCGTTATCTTTTTCTGATTACTTTCGAACAATACTCCCGTATCGTTACTTAGTTCTTGGGAATTCATCACCATGGTTACATCCCTTCACCCACAGCTGTTCTAACCACCTTTTTCTCCAAACTTTGGTGTATTGGACTGTTCTATGCCAGCCTCTCTACCATTTCGTTCATCTTTACAGCACGATTCTGTTTACATGCAGAGCTGCTTCCCTTGTGACTTCTCTACCACGAGTCTCCTAAAAACAGTCTACCATTCTCGTGTCATTTTCAACATTGTTTAATAGATCTTTCGACGGTTCACTCGTCTCTCCTGTTAACAATATACATTTTCGGGTGAACATTTGCACCCACCCATCACACTTAGTGATGGTTCCATGTTGGCGCGACATCTTTCCTACAGATGTCAAACGTCTGTGGCGCTGACAGTAAATCCTTCATACGACTCTTACTCACCTCCAAACTGTGGCGCATGTCCAAAATTTATGATTTGGTTCGGACGTAGTGATAAGCCTCATATGAACCTATCTTCAGCCTCTCAGCGAATGGGGAACCAGCACGCTATTAATGGTCACGTCGCGGACCTGCTACATTACGAGGCCCTCGACTCAACTAGTCGCGACCTCGCTAACGAGATTAGGCTGAGACTTCAAGGGCAATGCTCCTGTTGACAGTCCCGTGAACCTCTACCAAATATACACGATATCGCTCTGGCAAAAACCGGCCGCGGTTGTGCCTCGCCTCACCATGTCTGAAATTAAGAGGGTATCCTACATCAGACATTTGCAAGTGAGAGCTAATCAAATTACTGTACCGTCCCCAATAAACTTTATCGTCATTAGTTGCGTTCCAAGGCATAACACCTCTTCTGGAGCACGAGAAAAATGTCTCTGCACTATCACATCCATATCTACAAATCGTTATCTGGAGGGAATTTTGAACTTAATCTAAAGCCGTGAATATGTTGTTTACCTTCCGGATACGTTTTACATGTTTATACGTTAATGATCAAGTGACCGAAAAAAGCGCGTCGTGGTCATTACTTCCACCTATATAAGTGGAACTTAATTCTTGTTCGGCAAGGCCTAGAGCTTTCGGTCTTTCTTTCTACTCTTGTGTTTAGTAAGAAGGCACTCATTACAGGTGGTCTAATTTCGAGAGTGTTTAAAACCGCCGGTGTTGTAGTTCCGAAGAAGAAGAGAATGTCAGTCAACCGCAGACAGCGCTAACAACAGTGCTCTTCAGTGGTTCTTTCCTTTTGGTGCTCTCCTAGACGTTAACTTCTGATCTACCTACCTTACTATTGTTGAAATAAGGGGAAGGCTCGACTAATCCCTTCAGAGTAAATGCCCTTTCCTTGACACCTAACACGTGGGCGTGCATTTCTCTTGGCTCACATGGTTACTGCGACGAGTTTCTGTCTGTCGCCATTACTACCTCTGATCCTGACTTATCATCATTAGTCGCTCGCGCGTGCTTGTTGAATCGCTACTATTCTCTGCCTTATTGACTCCGCGTAATGCAAGCTGGAAGCGAGTCCATAACAACCACCTCAATGCCTTTAGATCTATTACCACTGTGAATTAACCGACAATACTCAATAGTATTAGTTCATGATGTATAGTCTCTTCAATTTTCTATACAAGCTGTAACATGTTGGATTTTTCGTGCGAATGGACTTATCGGATGCAGTTCTATAAAAGATGATCATTATGCCATGATAGTAGCTCTGGTATGCATATATATTCATATATTTACCCTTGACACTTTCTTCATAATACCTTATTTATCATTTTCCTGTATATATCATATGAGAGCCCTACAATCTATTTTTCTTATATATATCTCCAGCTTACTAGCTTTTCGCTTATTAAGCTTTTTGATCCTCAGTGAGCTTACGATTTTGGATATAATATACTATTATTTCTGATCGTGTGTGTGGCAGACTCGTCCTATGTATTTCTCAACATGGTCTCTGAGGGCGCTAAAAATTTCTATTTCTATTTATGCTCAATTGCTAACACTTATTTCTCTCTAGACTGTCTCCGCAACCTTCTTCTCGCTCAAAGCAGCGGCTAATTTCTTTCGCTAAGCCATTAGCTATTTCAACATCTAAATCTATCGTAAATTTGCTCCCCAGTGAATAATACCTCGCTGACGTTCTCATACATTATTCTACAATACTCAGCATCAGGTGTAGAAAGCTATCACTATGTTCTATCTGTTGTATACAAATAACGGTAAATTTCCCAAATAATATATCGATCGAACATGAGAGTCACATTCAACGGCACGATAATCACTCAATCCTCAGTTTCTACCAAAATTTCACAAATACTTGTTATCAATGATAACGCATTATAAAACCAATACTGTAATCGATCAAAATTACTATGTATTAATATATATATATATTTAATTAATTATTATATATTATATTATATATATATTAATATATAAATTAATTATATATATTATATATATATATATTTATATATATATAGATATAATTATAATATTAATATAAATTTATATATATAATATATATTAAATATAGGTAATATATAATATATATATATAATCTATATAGTATAGCTTAGTACTTATCTACTGAGTTCTTCACAATCATAGTCAATGACAAATTTAAGCAAAGTTATCTGTATCCGAGAGTATTCGTAAACGTAAGATGTGTTTCGCTCATAATAATGATTCAACTTCGACAACGTATGAAAACCCTGAATAAAATGTGAAGTTCTAGTGCGAAACCGTACTATCTTTCTCTCTCTGCTCCTCTTTTGTTCATACTTTTGCTATATATATATATAATAGCCTATATTACATCTCACTATTAATAATATATATCCTCACAGTGTTTCACTTCATAATATAATATATATTCTTTTCTAATAATATAACTAGTAGTTTTTACTTCTTATTACGAGCATATATATATTAAAATAATTATACCAAATTAGTTATTGATTCAAGGTCATAAGAGAGTACGACAGTGTGTTTATACTTTATTATGACCGAAACGTATCTCATGTCTCATAGAATCTCGAGAGTATATACAGTTTGTTCATTGCATCTCAAAGTATGCACAGAAAAATTAAAATACAGTGTTAATCTTTCAAATAAGAACAAATCAATCTCTCCGACAAATACGACTATATGTTACATGTTAAACATAAAAAACAATGATAAGAAATATCAAACCCTTTATACCATGGTTCATACAAGCGGATGTCCCTGAGCCATATTAAAGGTTACAGAAACGATCTACTTCAAATATAGATAGTCGTAGTACGACGTTTTAACGATTTACGAAGCTATGTGCTACCTTGTGTAGTTCAGAATATTCCAATTGATATTAGCAACAAATAAACTCATATCGATGTCAGACATTTTCAATCGAGTGCCAGGATAGGCACACGTTAAATTTAATCGTGAAGACTAATAGATACTGTACTGATAATATTTAAGTATTCTCGAACGAGTAGTAGACAGTAATATTCCAAAAATTTGGTTACGTGGTTTCTGGACAATTATGTACTATATACTCGATTTAACTATATTATAAGTCAGATTCCGGCACAGGGGCCTGCACAAATGGGATTTGTTTTCAATTCGAAGAGTAAGTTTATGACAAAATAGTATTGATTTTTATCCCAGTCACCCTCATTAATAAAATATGGAACATGCCTGTCCCGAAATCTTGTATTTAGTAAATGATATTAAGTACATTCTGTCCAGAACACCAGCATTTCCCAATTATAAATAAGTAGGGACTGGAATAAATAAAAAATAGTGTGATCGGAATAACGAACTATGTCTTTGCATAAACACTTTACTCTTCGAATGTAAAAGACGGAAAATCCATATAGGCCAGCACCCCGATGACAATTCCAATCATTCAAACACCAATTTTATTCTCAAAGCCTATATCGTAACAGTATCTAAGTCTTCTATTAAGTGGGCTACCGGCCTGTGCAATGTTGCAGAACAAAACTATACTTAAACTCACCGACTTATCTCTCTTTGAAGACTCTTCAAGTGTAACAACGGTTTGACCGAGTTCTTTATCTTATGTGAAACAATTCAGATAGTACTTTTCTTATCAATGAATAAACTCGATTTGTGATCAATCTCTAGACCACTAAACCAAAGTCTCTTATGACTGAATCAATAAACTAATTGAATATTTAAATAAATGAAAAGAAACAACCATGGCTGGAACTTCATACCTCCACTGGGGAAAATTTTAGAAATATCTTTAATAAAAAAAAAAAAAAAATTGAAAGATGTTTACTGATCTTTACAATTTAGGTTTATAACTTCCATGAAATTATATGCCAGATATCTTTAGAATTATCTGATACATTACGCACCGCAACAATAGAACCTGAAGTACTAGATTACCAATTATATATTATATATATATATTTTATATATATAATATAGATATATAATATATATTATATATTATATATATATTATATATATATATATAATATATATATATATATTATATAATATATATATATATATATGTATAATTAATATTAAATATTATTGCCTCAAAGAAAAAATAAATGAAATATCAACATTAGTACTTTACCAAAATATGTTTCATATAAACTTTGGCCCATACATTATATATATATATAATATATAACTAACATACAAATATATGTTCAATGATATATATGAATGGATAAAGTATATCAAGAAAAATTAATATATAGACCAAAACTGACTTTGCAAATGATCCAAAACTATTAACTTGAAATTAAAAGATGTCTTGACAACGTAATTGAGTATGTCGGTTCAGTGGTGAAACAAAGGAATGCAATTACAAGCTTGGACAGGATCACGGCTTTGTCTTTAAAGCAAAAGAGTTGCCAACTAGTATTTAAACAATTTATTAATTTCAAATAAATACAATATGATTTTAAGAACTTTTCGTATATAAAATATTGCAACTTTAATTGTTAAATATTTTAGGTTTATTACCACAAAAGAATCTTTACCATGTTACAAAAATAATACACATCAATAATAAGTACTCTTACCTGCTAGTGACATATGGCAACAACGCAGATATTATGCATTAGCAAACTGTGACCAACAGACGATACTCATATAACGGTAAAACAAAAATTATTCTTACACGAATAAACAAACTTACATTTAACACATAACTTAACACATTACTGGCTTTACAAAAAAAAAACTAAGCCACAAGATTTCCACATTGAAAATTACAACACTTTTTTGCATTTAAAAACATTAACACAATTAATTAATAATATAATACAAAAATGAAAACACCTTCCACGATTTACAAGAATATGCACACTAAAATAATAATAACATCGATCAGACAGAGCACAAGCGCGGTACCAACTGTAAGCACCTTGATTGACGACAAATGAAAGCAAAAAGATAACAAAATATTCATAAATTTATTATTTATAAAATCTCCGTCAATGAGTTTACGCTTAGTCATCCAATCAGAATTCTTAAAATAATAAATAAAATGATGTATCCACTTATTAGTTATTTTAGTAAAGTAAATATATATTACACCTTCAGCAAGAACGAAAATTGGTATTTCTTTATAATCGAAACTCTGTTCGCGAGAAATCTCAATTTCCTTCTAAAACCGAAACATGAAAGACAAACAAATTTATACATTATGTACTCCACACTATATAAAATTAAATATAAATCTATATACACCTTTATATAATGCGCAGTAACTTTATAACATTAAAATTAATAATAATAATAATAATAATAATAATAATAATAATAATAATAAAATAATAATAATAATAATAATAATAAAATAATAATAATAATAATAATAATAATAATATTATTATAATTATTACAGACTTGCAAGCGACGACCAATCAAAACTCGCGTTTCAAAAGTTAAGTTTCGAAAACCAGTTTTCATTGGCTATCGTTTACGCATGAATTACAAACAAACATATTTACAAATTTCTTCTGATGAGCCATTGCAATGATACACCGTAAACATAGAAAATGAAAAGTTGAAATAACAATGACAAGTGCTG
>JABUQX010126482.1:32500-37500 GCA_015478945.1 Trachelipus rathkii | reverse complement strand
ATACATGTATCGCCAATACATGTATCTAGATACTTTAAAACTAGAGATATACTATATAGATATATTATATATATATATGTATATATATATATATATAGCAGTTATATATAGTATAGATATATATATATATATATATATATATATATATATATATATATGGTATTTATATATATATATATATATAAATATATATAGGTATATATAGTATATATATATGTATATATATATATATATATATATATATATTATACCCTATATATATATATATATATATATATATATATATATATATAAGCTCTACAATTGTAAGAAAATATGATGAGATACTAAAAAGATTAGGAAACCTGATTTTTCTCATACACTGAATTTCCTTTTAAAAATATCAAACTGCTAAGCATTTCATCTGACAGTCTGCCTCTTTTAGGAGAATGAATATAACCTACCAAACTGAAGAGTCTTTCTACTGATGCTGATGATGGTAGTGGGGTGCTGTATTTAAAAAATGAAAAACTGCAAAACACCAGGAAAATGACGTAGAGATTCCAGTAAAGACTTTTTTTGAGAAACCTCCATATCCATCGAATCTTCGCTTGTAGTCGTGGTAATGCCAGTTGATATTTCATAATCAAAAAAGTCATCGGCACTACTTTCAGAAACTGCATAATCAGTCATGCTATTTGGGCTATCTTTTTGGAGGGCCTTTATAGAATTCAACAGCATTTCTTGGACTCCTTTCGTCATTGCAGTAGTTTTGATGTCACTGTTAATCGAATTGATAGCCACTTTAACTTTAATCTTGGATTTGACACAGAAGCTAATATTGCTAGTTTAGTTTCATGGCATATATCCAGATTGAGAAACTTCCGAAACCTATTTGAAAAACCCTTTGAAATGGTTCAGAAGTGGCTGAAATACTGAAGGGGCCCACATATGTTACACTTTTTCAATCAACTGCCAGAAGAGGTTAGCAGCAGCAAAGCCCAATAGAAACAATCAGAGTTCAAATCTCACATATATATATGAGGAGGTAGATATATATATATATATATATATATATATATATATATATATATATATATATATATATATATATATATATATATATGTTATATATATATATATATATATATAATTTACAACTTACAACAGCTCCCTTTGTGAAAGGCCACATATCCTGTTAAAGGGGCCAGAGCCTCTCTTCCATCTTCCTCATCCTCCAGGACCTCTCTCTTCTTCTTTCTCCAGCATCGATAGTATCCTGCTAGTTTTCTAAATGAGTCCTCCAAATTTTCTGTCTCCCACTCCCATCTCC
This sequence comes from Trachelipus rathkii, assembly GCA_015478945.1. NCBI lineage: Eukaryota > Metazoa > Arthropoda > Malacostraca > Isopoda > Trachelipodidae > Trachelipus > Trachelipus rathkii. Next base: position 36,188 of record JABUQX010126482.1, on the reverse strand, counting down.
CATGCCACTCTCTCCTCCTGCATCTCTCCAGGTGTCCCCACCATCTAATCTGGTTGCATCCATCTTATTTAATATAACCTTCACTCCAACTTCTCCTTATTTTTAAGTTTTTACTCTAGTCTTTCCTGTACTATTACTCTTAAACTCACATCCTGTTTCGACTGTATTCTTTCTATCTTCTGTGGTCGATTTCCATGTTTCTCTGCCCCATATAGTAGAATCGGTGTTAACATCTCGTCAAATATCACCCTTTTCACCTCCATACTCATTTGTCTATCTTTCAGTATGGGGTACCCTGCTCTTACACCTTCCCAATACTGAGCTATTCTACTTGTTATCTCCTGTACATTTCCTCCTCAAATACTCCACTCAAGTATTTGCATTTCTCCATCATCTATATCTCAGTCCCTTCCACATCTACTCTCAGCTCTCCCCTTGTAACCACAATGATCTCACTTTTCTATGTTCATAGTCAGACCGGCCTCTCTGAGCCTATTGGCAAAACATGTTACCACCTCTCTCAGCCTATCTTCCTTTTCGCTCCAGTCATCTGTGCATGCCAGAATATCAGTCCTAATCTCCTATATCTCCTTCTTTATCACAACATCCAGATATACAAACAAACTATGACAACACGCCTCGTTTAACCTCCAGTTCTCGCCCTAAACCATTCTGTCTTCAGCCCTGTTCTTACATTATATTTTATTATTATTCTTAGTACAAACTCTCCAGGGCTCCTCTCAACTTTTAACCACTGTGTATATTCTCTCTCTAAGATCTCATAGTCCCTTCCTTAGGCACTGAATCATCAAAAGCTTTTCTTAGAAATCCATGAAAGATATAAAGATGTTTGCTTATTATATTCCCATACCTTTTCTAACGTAATTCTCAAGGCTAACAAGAGATCCGTGTGATTCTGTTCTTTCTATATCCGTGCTGCTCTTTCAAGATTAATAGCTACCAATGTTATCATGTCCCCAAGTTGAATGTTAAGTGTCTCAACAAGAAATGTCTAACCGCTATTGATGGCAATCCTCATGGAAGATGGAGTCCCTTTTGTCTCTATTATTGGAACAAGGATTGACTTTCCCACCCCTGGTAGATTTCTTCTGTTCCAACACTCATTAGAACAATTTCAGAATTCTTTCATTTTCTCTCCCTCTTTTGTTATTCTATGGGTATTCCATCTTCCGAATCTTCATTATCTCTTGCAGAGTCATTCCAACTCCTCCATATAGATCTCCTCCCCTCATCCTCCCTCCTTCAACAAACTATTCTCCTCCTCCCATCCCCACCTGCTCATTCACATTTAACAGTTATTTGAAGTATCTCCAGTTTATCTCTGTTTGTCTGTTGATTTCACCAAAAATTCACCTTGCTTACCCTTTTTTGATATTGCATACCCTTCCTCTTTGATCTCTTATACGTTTTGTCTAAAAATCCTCTTCCTTATTGCCCTCACATCTTCCATAATTCCTTCCAACCGTTCTTCTGCCTTTTCTTTTACCCTTCTTCTTTTTCACTCTCTGTTTCTAGCTTTTCTTACTTCCACATACTGGGCCCTTGTCTGTTTAGTTCTATTTTTCAACCACCTTCTCATCAATACTGCTTTCCTCTTTATTGCCTCCTTCACTTCTTCAGTCCACCGCCTCTTGTGTCTTTTCCTCGTTCCTCCTACCCATCCTTTACCCAGGGTCTTCTCTGCTGCCCTTTTTACTTTTTTTGTATCTCCCCTATCTCTCCGACTCCTTCTAATTGTTCTAGATTCTGACTTATTATTTCAATATATTCCCTTTTCTTGTCACACTCCTTCAGTGACTCCACTTTAATCACATTTCTCTTTTCTTTATTCTGCAACTTGTCTGTCTTCACCTTCAGGTCCGTCACCAATAATAATCTATGATCCGAATATATATTGCTACTCCAGGTATCACTTTCACATTTCTTGTTAGCCTACTATCAGACGATATTATATAGTCGATAATAGATCTCTGATCGAATTCTCTTGTGATATTGTTCCATCTATATCTTATGAACCTATGCCATCTCCTCATGGCCACTCTCTCCTCCTGCATCCTTCATTCCTTCCTTAAAAGAAATCTAATAATCCTCTCCCAATATTTCTATCTCTAAATACTGTCCCACCATTCTCCACCGCTGCCTCGTCTCCCTCAGTTATAAGTAAAAAAGAAATATATATATATATATATATATATATATATATATATATATATATATATATATATAAATATATATATATATATATATATATATATATATATATATATATATATATATATAAGTTTGATAACTTTTTTGGAAAATGTATCGAGTATCGATTATCGATTTTTTCCGATACATCTATAGAAAAAGCATAAAGCGATACCGATACTCGATACATTTAGGAATTGTCTAAGCGATACCGATAACCGATACAAATGTATCGATCGATACGTATCGCTGATGCATGTATCTACATTTGTCACTACTGTATATATATATATATAGAGAGAGAGATATATATATATATATATATATATATATATAAGTATATATATATATATATATATATATATATATATATATATATATATATATATATTAGGGATGCATTTCCAATTACCGATTATACGCTAAAAGTATCTTCGGCCGGCCGAATATTCGGCCGAATATTCTCTTCGCTATTCGGCCGATAGTTATTTCAAAAGCTCCGTCATCCATTTAAGGAAAGAAGAAACTTACACTGGTCAATGTAAGGTGAATGGATGGACTTTTGCAGTGATATATAGTAATCTGGAGGTGCTGATTCCATATATACTCTCGGCTGTATCATATCCCGTTTTCGTGCAATCAATATGGATCCCTCTCTATTTTTGCATTATTCCAGAATTTACAAAATTCATGTGCGTACCTATGAAATAGCATAGACGTTGGTTCCGTACATCTACAGGAGAAGCAAGTTTGACTGCGCCGATATTCACATGTAAATTCTTAGTACGTCTACATGGATGCCAATGACCTGGATGATGTTCATCATCCAACCGTAGTCACAGTCGGCTGTCCACCCAGGTGAATTGAACGATTCTTCCAGGTATAGAGAGTTGTATTTGGCTAAGCTGTCCTGGAGCTGTTGGCTTCGATGTTGCATGAAAAATGACTACTGGACCAAGGCACAAGAGTAACATCTTATCGTAACAGAGAAGCAGAGCTGCTGAGGCTCTTCCAGTCAGATGGTAACCTTGTGAATTGCGTGAAGCTGCAGGCCTACTACTCGCTATGGGACTCCCAGCATAAGATGCAGGTGAGTGGCGACTGCTTATACTGTTTATTGACACTTTCAAGAGCAGTTTAAAGTGTGCGTTGTTACACACGGCAACAGGTATGATTCGGTTCCAGTAGGTAATTTAAAATGACAGAGAGAGTAGGTAAAAAACCCAAGAGTTAGTTGAGAGGCTACAGACAAAAATATGGATGGTAATATGCTTCACCTGTTAAACATTTTTGCTCGGTCAGCAAGCAGGTTTCAACAAATATCCCTGCTTGTGCTATTGGGACAGCTGGGCGGCAAAGGATCACTGGACCAAAAGAGAATGGCTACTGAGGGAAACCTTTGACGCCAGGTGACAGAAATATCGTACGTGAACCACTTGTAGAGAGAGAAAACATCATCTTACCCCCACTACACATA
>JABUQX010126482.1:0-27500 GCA_015478945.1 Trachelipus rathkii | reverse complement strand
AAGTCAATATCAATATTCGGTATTTTGGCCAAATAGGCCGAATACCGAATACTTATTTAATAATGACTTGCACATCCCTAATATATAGGTATATATATATAGAGAGAGAGTAGAGAGTATATATATATATAGTATATAGTATATATATATATATATATATATATATATATATATATATATATATATATATATATATATATATGCATATATATATATATTGTAGGTGTACCGAATTCCTGTAGACTGACATTTTTTTCCGGTTCCAGCCGGAACCGGAATTAGCCGAATGTACTTGATAATTAAAAATTTGCTGAAAAGATTTTATTTTCATAATCATAGCCCTTCTTTAAACAAAATATAATGGTAGCCTTGCGTAGTATTCATACACAGTTTATTAATTATATACCTAGAATATTATTGAAATAAAGTTTATTCAAATATCTCAAAATATAGGATAATAAGACACTCATTAATCAAATTTAAAATCCTTAATTAATTATATATATATATATATATATATATATATATATATATATATATATATATATATGTATATATATATATATATATATATATGAGTATATATATATATATATAAAAAAAAAAAAATAAATATATATATATATATATATATATATATATATATATATATATATATATATATATATATTGCAATGAAATACATGGTCCAATTTTTCAAACTACCTATAAGCCAGTAGAGGTTAAAGAAATAAATGACTCGCTTGAATATTAAGCTATCAAATATATCTATAGTAAAATGATATATCTCCATTAAACTAGAGGCCTCTGAATAATGCTGATCTCCATTTACTGTATGAAGTTGGTAACATCATCTCTACAAAAAAATATTATTTCTATCGAAATAAGATATTTTGGCTAAAGATATATAAGTTCTATGAGTCCCAGTTCTTCAAAGATTATGAATAGTTGTTTACTATTGAAATAAAATTCTATTATTTTCCAAGAATTCTGTGATTTGGGGTCATTGATATGGCAAATTTTTTTGGGGAAAATTTTTCCTTATGACCTAGCTTATTGTTTCACGGCTTCGATCTTTTGCTATTTTGGGGTGTCCAGTGTTCTAGAAGATTCTTTCTTTTACTATCCAAATTTTTTACTTCCAGATATTTCTCTTCGGGGATGATTTTCCATATGTTTAGTGGCGTTGTTAAATGTTTTTGTGAACTACCTAGTTTTATTTTTTTGTGGTATATTTTACACTCTATTACAGATTCAAATATTAATAATAAAATATTTTTGTTTTTGTTTTTTGTTTTAAACAGTTTTGTAAGGTTATTATTATTATTATCACAAATTGTAATTAATTAATGAATAAAATCTTTATCAAAATCTGTAAGGTATGTTAAGGCAGATATATATATATATAGTAGTATATAGTTATATATATATATATATATATATATATGTATATATATATATATATATATATATATATATATATATAGGTATATATATATGTATATATATATATATATATATATGTATAAGTATATATATATTAAAAGTTATATAGAATTATTTTGCATTTCTTTATAGTTAAAGGAAAGTTCATTTGGAAATCTAAGTTCCTGGAATTCATTGAATTATTTTTGGGATTCCGCTAATCTGGGGAAATTCCGGCCGGAACCAAAATTTCTGGTTCGTATATTAATTTAATATATATATATATATATATATATATGGTATAGTATAGGTAGGTATATATATATATATAAAGTATATAGTATATATATATATATATAGTATATATATATATATATATATATATATATATATATATATATATATATAGATAATTGATATATTAATAAACCCTATAGCATTTTAAAATTACCTTTGCCCAGGTGGTTTTTTTTTTTTGTTTGTTTTGTTTTTTTAACTGGGTTTTTGATAAAAACCCGTGGGCTATCCAATTTAAAAAAAAAGTTTTTGGTAATCCTGTTTTCCTCAGTTCTTTGGAACTACACCTCCAAAATTACTTTGTTACATATCTTAGTATCCAGTCAACTACAGTGTCGTTCTCCATTCTTGATTATTTCACTAGTAATTCCATCTATGCCTGCTGATTTACCATTCTACCTTTCTCATTCCCACCCATACCTCCTTTCTACCAATTACCTCATCCCACCTGCACCATCAAAACTGATCATATCTCAAATACCTTCCAGCATTACTGTCAATGTTTAGCCTCTTTCAGTGTCCTCCACTCTCTCCTCACATCCATCCTTATCAGCTATGAAAGCCTCATCAGTATGAGATATCTTGCTGAAGATTCCCTCTCTAACTCTCTTCTTAATATGTTTTGCACTTCCTTCCATGACTTGTATTCTCATGTATGTTTCCATTCATCCTCCTTCTTCCAAATTAGTAGAATATGCTTTCTTTTCTTTCTTTTTTTTCCACCTTTTGTATGTAACTTTTTTCCTTCCTCATTTCCTCTCCTGATTTCCATACAGTTTTTGAAACCTAATAATTGATTTTTGTACAAATCCACTCTTTTCCTTTCTTTTCTTTTCTTTTTTCATTTATTCCACCATTCACATTCTTACTTCCTACTTTAGTATATCCACATACTTCTCTTGCACTTCCTTCCTCATTTGCATTCAAATTTACTCAGATTCATCTAGTTCACATTTAACTGACTTATTTGCAAGTCCTCTCACATATTTATCCTTACAACTCTATTCATTTAACTTCTCTAATAATTCTCTCCACTCCCTTCCTTCCATTTTTCTTTCCTCTATCCATGCTCCCATTAACTTAATTTTACATAAAACCATATAATGATGATCTGATAATCTCACCCAACCTTCCTACTGATTTAACATCTATATCATAGCGCTTCATGTCCTACATCAACAAAGATCAATCTGCTCTTCACTTTGATACCATCTCCACCAACTCTCCTATACTTATGGATAATTTTGTTCAAAAAATGTATTGCTTACACACATAACCCTCTCCTTACAGAAATCAACCATCTTTCTTCCATTCTCATTTTCTCTTGCAACCCCAAAAGCACTGTTTTACCATATCTCATTTGATCATCTATCCAGCCACTCAAGTTCCCCCAACACAATTATTCTGAGGCCCCATTCACCCTGTCCAAAACATCATTCAGATTGTCACAGAAAGTCTCACTCTCCTCAACATCACCCTCAGATGGACCATATTCTACAGCCACACATACTGTACCTTAACCTTCTCAAACTTAAATTTAACCATTAACATTATAGTACTCACAGACAAAATCCACCATATATCTCTACCACAAGTCACGCATCAGAATCGCAACTCCTTCTCTCCCCTCTCCCCCTCTCCACTCGAGCACAATAATTAATAATAATAATGCAATTATTTTTTTTGTTTGTTTTGTGAAGCAGATAAAAACGAGAAATTATGCTATTTAAGGAGTTAAGAAATTGTCTCAAACTGGTTAATGTTTTTTGAATACTTTGTTTAGTAATCCATCCTGCAAGACCTGTGATAAAAAGAAGACTACTACTATTCTGTATTTCCTAGATATTTTCCTCCCTGTTTGTAATTGCCTTCTGATCATTCTGGTTTGATTTCCTTTTCTCAGTTTTGTTGTCCAATTTTTTTTTTAGTATTTGCAATCCAGTCCAGACTCACATTCCTAACTGAAATGGATCTTTTTACTGTTTTAGAGTTGGCTTCTTTTTGACAATCAATTTTTCATTCTTCAAACTAAGTTGCTTCTCTTAATTGATCTTTAGCACACTTTTACTTGATTATTTAATAGTGATGTACATAATTTCCAACTTCAACTAGACTAGAAATTGTCATTTTTCAAGTCTTGTCTCTGGCCTTAGCGTTTTTCAGCTATAGTATGTTTAAAATTGACAGAAATGTTTGTCTTGAAACTCCTTTGTAATGTAAATTGTAAATTAATTGTTAAACAGATCATATAACATACAATATATAAATGCCATTCAAACACCGAATCTATACTACTGCCTTAAATTCTTTTACTAGTATATATAATATTTTCAAACTGTTTTACTAATGTATTTTATTGTAGAGTAATTTCAACATATTTAAAACTTTTTTTAAATTTAACTGTAATGATATTTATAACATTTTAAATTTACCTGTAATGTCCTAAAGTCAAACATTTTATATTTTATTATGGTATTTATAGTTACATCGCCTAAAAAAAAATACCAATATAAATTTACTGAATTTCTAAATCTAATAAGTGAATATTAACAGAAAATTCTCCATTAGGGAAAAATTTTTAGTTGAATCCTTTCATAGTAAACTTATATAAACCCTTTGATCATTTTCAGATTTTTCCTGATAGTGAAACAAGCTTTGATTCGCCATTTAGCATTAAAATTGAAGAATTAGATGAAACGGTATCTATAAAGTCAGAGTTTAGAGAAATAAAGAAGGAATTAATGTCAAATGAAGACCAGGTAACAAACAGTGATGTCATAAACCTGATATGATTGAGGAACCGAAATTATGTTCTTTAATGTATTATTTCTTATTTATAGATATTTTTTCATTCACTTTTTACTTTTTGAATGATGGAAAAGTGTTTGAGAAACTAAAAGTTCGCAAGGACATTACTTTTCTTTATTATTATTATTATTATTATTATTATTATTATTATTATTATTATTATTATTATTATTATTATTATTATTATTATGATCCCCTCACGAAGGTGGCCTCGTTGCTGTCGAGAGGAGGCCACAGACCTTTTGTGTAGCGAATGCCACTTTCAATTCTTTTTTTTATACCAAGCTACCTCGTATACATATATCCCTTAACTATTATTATTATTATTATTATTATTATTATTATTATTATTATTATTATTATTATTATTATTATTATTATTATTATTATTATTATTATTATTATTATCATCATGTTCATTTTGCTCGTCCCTTCCCCTGCTTATGTCCATCTTGCCCTTCTTCCTACGTGGGTGAGGGTACAGGTTACAAACCGTTTGGCCTTTCTTTTTCTTATTTTTATTATTTTATTGTTATTATTGAATTTTTGTTTTGTCATTTTTATTTTTTTATGGTTCTTTTTCTTTTTTTATAGTTTTTATTTTTTTTTTCTTATTTTTATTATCTTATACTTTGTATACTCTGTTCATTTTGCCGGTCCTTTTCCCAGTTTGTTCCCTTCTCCTCCATTATCTGCACGTACTACCCTACGTATTCCTTGTCTCTCTTTTGAGAGTCTCCCCGATTTCCTCCTGCATCCTGGTGGTTATCGTGCCGTTGTCTCTGTTCCCATCTTGAGTCCATCTTGCCCTCCTTCCCCCGTGGGTGAGGGTACAGTTCAAAAACCGGTTGTTCTCGCCTTTCTCCGGGCCGCCTATTGTTGGGGACCTGAACCTTGGGTAACCTGTTTGATTGATTGTCCAAGCTTTGTTCTGTGAGAGATATTTCGGGGGTTTGTGCCTGGAGAAGGTGTTTGGATATGCAGAGATTGCTTTTTGTGTTAATTTAGTGTGAAGGTGTTTAATAGGAGGTGGGGGGGGGGGGTGTAATGTTTGGTGTAAGGGGTGGTCTGTTGAAAGTGATTTGCTGTAAAATTGTCAGCATATCATGTCAAGATGGGCCTCTATAGAAAATTTTTTTGTATCGGTTTGTAAGTGGTGGATGGTTGTGGAAGGGAGGCAGCATGTTGCTATTCTGAGGGCTTTTGTTTTTGATGACCTCTAGTTTTTGAATGTTGTACTGTGATATCGTAGGAGCCCAAGCGGGTGATGCATAGTTTAAGATTGGGCGGATGTATTGTCTATATAGTAATGAGAGGGACTCTTTATGTTTGCTAGAAGTTGTACCAGTTAGTGTTTTCATCCCATTCAATTTTTATATGGCTCTAGATATAATATTGTTTATGTGGGAGGAGGTGAATGTGATGTGTGGATTGAAAATTAAGCCAAGGATGGTAAGATGTTTAATAAAGGGGGGAGTCTGTTGTTTGAAAGGAGAATTGTTGGATGGTGTTTGACCTTTTTGTTAGGTGTGAGTAAAATGATAGAGGATTTTTGAGGAGAGGCTGTCATTCGGTTTGTTGACAGCTGTTGCTCTAATTGGGTTATGTATTGTTGTGTTTTTAGAGGAATTTTGGGCTGTAATTGTTAGGTCATCTACATTACTATTAATTTTTACAGAGGGGGATGTAGGTTGTGGTAGATCGTGCATAAATAGATTAAAGAGAATTGGTGATAGGATGGCGCCCTGGGGAACGCCATTATATAACCTGTAGGTGCGAGAGGTGTGGCGCTCTTGTATAACTCTAGCTGTGCGGCTGGATAGGAAATTTGATAATATTTTCTTATCATTAATGCTAATTTTTGTATTAAAACTTTGTTCATTAAGAGGTGACATGGGACTGTGTCGAATGCTATGTTTATGTTTGTCTATTGCCACTAGGAGAGTAAGAGAGGGTGGTAGATTTTGGTTGAAACCTGTGAGGATGTTTTGTGTCAAGTCTGTAAGTAGTGAGGTAGTGGAGTGTTTTGGTCTGAATTCATGTTGTGTATCTGAGAGGGGAAAGAGGAGCGATTCTATTCAGGATCAACCTCTCAAAAACTTTAGATATAATAGAAAGTAATGATATAGGTCTATATGAGGCAGGGATGTTATTGGTTGGTATGTTAGGTTTTAGTATGGGTGCGCGTGTTTCCAGAATGGTAGGATAGTGTTGGTTTGCCAGACGGTGTTGAATATTTGAGTTGATCCTGCTATGGCTTTAGTTACAAGATGTTTGAGGTGGGTGTTGGATATTTTATCTGGACCTTCTGCTTGTGAATTTTTGAGGTTTTTGATGGTATTAAGCACTTCTAACGGTGTGAATGGGGTGGCTACTTGGTTGTTATTTAATTTTTTAAGTCTTTTTTTTCTTGTTAATCTGTTGGTATGGGTTGTTGATTTATGGCTAATTTTATAGTGTGACATGAGTAGATTGTTTTGATTTTTAGGGCCAAGTATTTTATTGTTTTGTTTACAAATGGGTTGGTGGAGGCTGTGTTTGTGAGGTGTGGATTTTTTTTTATTGTCGGTACATTTTTGTTGTGTTATTTCCATGTTGTATTGTTTGCGTATATTGTTGCCAGTTTTTACTTTTGTTAGAGTTATTAAAGATGTTTATTCTATTGTTGAGGTCTATGATTTGGTTTATTTGGTTGGTTTGGTTGATTTGGTTTAGGTTTGGTTTTCTGTTTTGTCAGAGGGAATTTTATTTTATTAGTGTATCTATTTCTGGAGAGAAATTTGGGTTGAAATGCTTGCTGTTGCTTTGGGGGGGGATGTATTTTTTGGTCGCCTTTAGAATGGTTTTATTGAAGTGTTGTATTGCTTTGTCAAATCAAGTGTAAGGCTTCCAGTTTGCTTTCCTATAGTTAGTGTAAGTCTTTTTAAAGGATGTGTGTGTAGAGTGTTTATGATGAATTGTGATTAGTATTGGAATGTGATCAGAGGAAAGAGCTGAAAGGTTTGCCATGTTGCAGCGAGCTGGATTTTGGGGGAACAAAGAGAGATGTCAGGGGACGTGGGGTTCTGATTATGTTGAAAGGGTTGTCGTGTGGGTTGGTTTCTGTTGTTGAGGATGCTGAGTGTGTGTAATTTGTTTATGAGAGTATCACCTCTTGGGGAATGTGTGTGTGTGTTGAAACATGCATGGTGATGGTCATTGAAGTCCCTGGCTAGTATCAGATTGTTATATTGAGTTTGGGGTGATAGGTCATGGACGTAGTTCTGGGGGCAAAGTTCAGAGGTGGGGTGAGGGATATAGACATTGATTAGATTGTATGTTTTTTTTATTGATTTTAACTTTTATTGATGGAACGTGGAGATTTGATCGTTGTTCATGATTTGTTGTTTATGGTGTTACGGAATTGGATGTTTTTGTGGATGAGCAAAACTAGCCTATGCTTTGGTGGGGCTTTACCTAGTCTTAGGGTTGTGTAATTGTTGAAAATCTGAGAGGTAGGTGCTTGGTTTGAAATTAGTGCAATGTGTATATTGAACTGATTTAATATGTGGAGAAGTTCTTTGTTTATTCTTGATACCTTTTATATTTAATTGAAATATGTTGATTAAGTTATGTGGGGGGGGATTTGAATTTGTGTGTGTAAGTCTCCACATGATTGACAAGAGCATGCTGGGGAATATTGATCAATGGTTTGAAGATTAGTACATCCTATGTGAAACCAGAGTCTGCATTTGCTTAAAAATGCGGAGGTTTGCTTTCAAGTAAAAGGTCTCTTGCAAATTGGGTGTGAGAAGAATTGATAAAATGAGGAATGAACGTATTAGAGGCTTGTGTTGTGTGAAGAAAGGGGTAAATGAGAAAATAAATGAAAGTACGTTGAGATGAACTAAAAGGAAACCCACCACTTTCCTTGGAGCTGGGAGGCCCGATGGAGGTTAGATGTCTCACGACATGCCTCACTCCTCTGGGAAGCCAAAGTTTGCTTTCAGAGGAAAGTTGTGGATTTCCTTTTAGCTCATCGTGGTCAAGAGGTAACACTCTTGGTTTACCATCTTAAGGGTAAGGGTTCAATCCCACTTAGAGTCATGTGATTTACACAAATATATAAATGTGCATTTATACAAATATATATATTTTATTATTATATATATATTTATATATATTATATTATATATATATTATAATATATTTATATATATATATATTATATTTATTATATTATTACCTGTATATATTTATATATATATTTATATATATTATATATATATATATTATATTTATATATATATTATTATATTATATTATTATATTCGTATATATATTATATATATATATATTATTAATATCTTCACTCTCACAGAATCATCGTTAGTGAGGTGCGCAGCATACACCGGAACAGAAAAGTTGTAGAAGAACATGACGCAAGTTGAAAAGAATATACCCAGCGAGAACTTGTCGCAATCAGAAAAATCCACCCTGAGGCTTCGTGAGACCGCGACGGACCCTCACTGTAGTATCTCATCAGTGTGGCGTTCATTCCCTGGACAAAGCCCATAACCATACCCCCTCGCAAAACCCCGCCATTCACTCCTTTTATACACCTTTCTTCAAACTCTCATTCCTCTCCTTCAGGCATTCTTTTACTGACTCAATCCACTTTTTTCTTCTGTCTCTCAGCCGGTCGATTTTCAGCTCACTCACCACTATACATCAGTTTGACCAATGACTTCATCCATCCTTTCCTTTATGACCAAACCATCTCAGTGTACTCTCGTTTATTCTCTCATTTACGCCCTTCTTCGCACTACACAACTCCGTAATGCGGTCATTCCTCATTTTATCAATTCTCACACCTTGCATACCCCTAAGGTTGCCCATCTGAACACTTTGTTTCTTAGATCTATACCTCTTATTCCAGACCCTAGTTTCACTACTATACATTAACACAGGTAACAACATACCCTCATGCAAAACCCTAGCATACTCAAGACTTAGTTCTTTCACATTCACACCAACGTTTAATTGCACCAGCCACCTTCCTGCCATTCACAACTTTCCTACTACATTCTGCATCATCTGTTCCCTTTTCATCCAACTTATATCCTAAATATTTTAAAGCAGATACTTGTTCTAGTTGCTCACCATCCAACATGACCACACCGCTTACTCTCACTCACTACCATAACATTACTCTTATTTACATTTACTTTCAAACCCCTCTTTTTACACACCCTCCAAACCCCTCTACCAATCTTCTCAAACTCTCTTCAGATTCACCACACAAAACCAAATCATTCACATATAAGCAGGGTACCCTCCACTCTCTTCTATTCTCAATCATTCTAACACCTTTCCCTGCCAGCCCCACCTCTAACTCTTTCAAAATAGATTGAGTTCCTAAGAAAATGTCGGAAAGAAAGGAATGCGAGTTTGGGAGAGGCGAGAAGAAAGTTGCATATTAGGAGTGAATGGCGGGTCTTTGTGAGGGGGTATGGTTGTGGGTGAACTAGCCGAAGGGATGAACCCTACATTGACGAGATACACAGTGAGATCCCGTCGTTGTCTCTAAAGCCCTAATGTGGATTTTTTTTCTGACTGCAAGGAGCTCTCACACAAGTCTCTACTATTGTTTCCAATCTGGGGAAAGGAGGTAGGAGGTTATTATTATTATTATTATTATTATTATTATTATTATTATTATTATATTATATATATATTATATTATATATATATATATATATATATATATATATATATATATATAATATATATATATATAATATTATTATACTATATATCTTTCTTTCTTTTCTTCTTCTTTCTTTATCTACCTTATTTTCCCAAGATTGGGAAAGGAGCGCTACCGCATATGAAAAGAAAAGCAGTAGGAGAGAATGACAAATAAGTCGAAAAGAAAGCCCGCCTTACCGCCCCTCTTGTACCATTAATTAGTGGAAAGTCGTCACAGACAGAAAAATCCACCCTAAAGTATCATGGGACCGCGACGGACCCCTCACTATGGTAATCGTCAATGTTAAGGGTTCATCCCTTGGCCCAGAGTGGGCCACAGCCATGCCCCCATACAAACCCCCGCCATTCTCTCTTATTATGCACTTTTATTACATTCATTCCTATTATGCAACTCACATTTCTCTCCTTAGAACATTCGCTTCACCGACCAATCCACTTTCTTTCTTCGGTTTCTCCAGCCGAGTCGGTTCCAACAACACTCTCCACTGTACATCCGCTTAACCAACTGACTTAATCATTCATCCTTTCCATGTTGAACCAAAACCATCTCAACATACTTTTCATTTATTCTCTCAATTTTACCCTCTTCTTCACACCACAAACTCTTCTAATACGTTCATCCTCATTTATTAAATTCTTTCCACCTGGCATTGCCCTAATATTGCTCCATCAGAAACACATTGAAACTTTAGATCTATATTTCTTATTCCAGAACCATAGTCTCACTACCTACTATAAATAAACACAGGTAACAACATACCCTCATGTAAGACTCTTAGCGCACTCAAGATTTATCCTATTACATTCACCAACGATATTTAATTCACCAGCACCTTCCTGCCATTCACAAACTTTCCTACTACTCTTGCATCATCCGTTCCCTTCTCATCCAAACACATACCATATTTATTTTAAACTCAGACACTTGCTCCAGCTGCTCAACATGTAAACAAACCTTCACACTGAGGACTGTCCTCACTCACACACATAACCTTACTCTTATCTCGTTTACTTTCAAACCCCTCCTTTTACATACCCTGCAAATCTCTCTACCAATCCGTTTAGACTCTCTTCAGTTTCGCCACACAGACCAAATCATCCGCATATAACTAGTAGGGCACCCTCCACTCATCTCCATTCATTCTCATTATTCTAACACCATTTCTTGCCACCCCACCTCTAAATCTTTTCATAACCCCATTCATATACAAATTCAATAACCAAGGGGAGGACATAAACCAACCCTGTCTCACTCCGCTAATTAATATTAAACCAAATCCCCATTGGACCCCATTTATTCGTACACACGCTTCACTAACGTCATACATTTCTTTGATTCCATTCAGAAGCCTACCACCAACACCAATTATATCACTGTTAAATAACCTGCCATTAAAGCTCTTCCTATTAAACTCATATCATTAAGCCTGTTGCAGAATCATAAAACCTAAATTAATTTGATTCTCTTCTTCCCTTCATTTTTCTCCCTCATTTGTTTTAATGTAAAAGATTTGATCCACCATCCTCTACCACTCTAACGCACCTTGTTCTTCACCAACAGTCCTTCAGTCACTCGACGCACTCTTTCGACCAAATGCCAGAGCATATACCTTCCCTACAAACACTCAATAAAACATGTATTCCCCTATAATTTCTACCGTTCCCCTTTGTCCCTACCCTATACAAGGAGTACTATCTACCGACTCTCCTCCAATCCCTGTTGGAACTCTACCCTCCATAAACGCTTTATTTCACAACTCCAAATCCAATGCAATCACCATCTACGCCTCCGCTCTTAGATCATTTTTTACCAGTTAATTCATCTATTACCTGCAGATTTATCCATTCTTTCAACTTTCTCACTCATAACCCATTTACCTCCTTATTACTAATAACCTTATCCCCAAAATTACTATTCCTTCTTGTACCATCAAACCCACACACATTTCACTAACACCCATCTTACTTTGTTTAAATATTTGTGCAGATTTCGAAGTCGTTCTTTCCACCCATCCCCTCACCATCCATTTCTCAGTTTACAAAGCACCATCCCTTACTTCATTATAACTAAGGCAGATTTCCCCTTATATCTCATTCTTACCTTTCGCGGCATTCCTTCCAGAAAGAGCTGCCTGATTCCCCATTGTATGTCCTCATTTCATCCTCACTCCAAACTGTTTCATTTACCCTCTTAATATATATTCTATACTTTATTTACTCTTATAATATATATATATATAATATTATATATATATATATATATATATTATATATATATATTTATTATATATTATATTATTATATTTATATTTATATATATATATTTATATATATATATATATATATATATGGCTTATATGTATTTCAATAACAGCGCAAAATATCATTTTTTTAATCAGATATCGATATATTGCTGAAGTTCTAAAACTACAAATTTGTTTTTTTCAGTTTATTGTCAAATTTGAATATATATTATATATATAATATTATATATATATATATACTATATATATATTATTATATATATATATATTTATATATATATATATATTATATATTTTATATATATAATATATTATATATTTATATATATATATATATATTTATATTATATATATATATATAATATATATTATATATATATATATATATATATGGTTGATTATTGTTTAAAACCATACAACTAAATCAGAAGCATAAGTTTTAAAAGCTACAGGAGAAAGGAATACATTGTTGGCATCCTGGTAACATTTTATTGCGGAAACTGTTAAAAAAAAAAAATAAATAAATAAAAAAATAAAAAATAAATTAAAACATATCTCAAAAACTACAATAGCCTCAGAAAAAGAATACAATTTTTAGAATCCTTGTAAAACTTTTAGTGGAAAAAGATAAAAAAAAAAAATAATAATAAATAAATAAATATTGGCTACTTTTTTTTTTAGGAAGCAGGGGACATATATATATATATATATATATTATATATATGATTATAATATTTATTTATATTATTAAATTATATTATTACAAAATATCCATAAAAGCTATAATAATAATATCGTTGTACATTCACAAAGATATAGACACTAGTAAATATATTACTTAAATGTTTTTTTTATATAGAAAAATACTTTGAAATATAGATATATATATAAAATAGTATAGTTATGATTATTATGTAAAAGGATTACCACAGGCCAATGATAGGGGGCTCGCAGCCGACGGAGGAACACGGTGAGGGACGTTTTCCATACCCCGTAAGGGCGCAGGGCGGACGGAAACCCCCGACGACGAACCCCAAAAGATATAACACAAAAAAGAAGCGGGGGTCCGGAGACCTCCCGGGAGGGGAGCGGGATTAAGTCCTACCCGTAATATCCGCCGGAAAGGACCGAAGAGACCCCGGCGTCCTGCCAATCGGACATGTGTACAATACCCTCTGGTATTCTTTAGTATAAAACAAAAGCAAAAATTTAAATAAAGAAGTCTAGTATAATTTTATACGAGTAACCAATAAAAAGGTCTCTAAATTATGGCTCTTAACATTCATATTTACTATAATTTACTTACACGAAGGGTAATTTTTTTTAATTTTTTTATTTTGATATTTGACATTTTCCAATATCTAACAATATTTCCAGGATTTCACAAATGACTCATTTCTTTCGCATGTAGCATATTTAGTTTTTGAGACGGTATATAATTTTTTTATATTTTGATTTTTTAATTATTAATATTTTTCATTACCCCCACTACAAAAAAAACAAAACAAATTTGGCCAGCATTCAGCAATGTTTTTATTCCCTTTATCCCTGTAGACTATTGGTAAGTTTTTTCGCGATAAAGAAGTACTGAGCTTGTCGCTCTGTAACCCAAATTTCAACCGTTATTTCAAACATATTATTAAATCCATATGTCGTATCGCAACAGAGACAACGTATCATATTTTAAACGTGCGGAGGCTTACAAAAGAACTGATACGCTAAGACACATTGAACACATATAAAAAATGATATACGAATAGCGGTAATTCCAAATAGTTTACAAGTTTTTCTGAGCTATCACGAAAATAAATTATAAAAGCGCGATATAAAAAATACTATAGAATAAGTGAAATATATCCGGATAACTTAATGAGAGAATGTGAGGGAAATTAGGCAGGCTGCTATAGTTAATGAAAAATACATATTTTCAACCGCAAAGTATAATAAGAAAATACTAAATAAAATGAGGCATATAATAAATATATATATATATATATATAAGAGGAACTACTATATATTATAAATATTATAGCTAATCATGGAATATGCTTAAATACATATATTACTAAAATATATATATTATATATAACAACAACAATACTATCTAATAAATATATATATTTATATAGTATATAATAATATATCAAATATAAGCCTAAAGCCCTACCTCTTAGCATAGACGAAATAATTAATATAATATATTAAGATTATGACTTATCTATCTATATACGGGTAACTCCTATCTCGAAATATATTACTCTCTAGATATATAAAATATTAATATATAAACTAAATAAATATAATTATATATAATTTATATATATATATAAGAGGTGAAAAGGTTACCTAAGACAGGCCAAAAACTCTAGACTTTTAGAGAAAGATTTACTTTCGTAAAGGGATAAAGATACATTAGC
Source organism: Trachelipus rathkii (assembly GCA_015478945.1). Taxonomy (NCBI): domain Eukaryota; kingdom Metazoa; phylum Arthropoda; class Malacostraca; order Isopoda; family Trachelipodidae; genus Trachelipus; species Trachelipus rathkii. The sequence continues at coordinate 12,538 of JABUQX010126482.1, read as the reverse complement.
TATAAAAGTATATCGCTTGAACATGACTAAAAGTCAGATGTATCCTTATATTTAATTTCTCTTATCTTTTTTCTATTAATTTTTTAAATATGTTATATAAATGTTTATCTCACAAGAGACGCATTGCATTTCGTCAGTAAAGGCTAACTTATTTAGAAATCAGAGAAACATTTATTTAATGGTTTTGCAAGAGATTACTACTCCATTTAGTCATCTCTTTGTATTTTTTAATTAAACTAAATGCGCGAAACCCAAGGGTATACCGCACCGATGGCGGGAGTCGGGCGTCTCTACGGCCATTCCGCGAGGAACGACCCGGGATATGGAATAAGGAGTATTGGTCACCCGCCCTGCAGGGGTAGGGCTCCGGAACCCCCGCTCTTTTGGTATTTGGGGGGCGTAAGCAGGCTTCTCCGGCCCCTCCCCTATACAGGGGGTAATGGGAAAACAGTTCCCCCCCCTTTCTGTTTATCACCCGATCGGCGTCGGAGCCCCTAAGCTGGCCGGTGTAAAAATAAATGTAATAATAATACATAGATACTTTTACCACTTTTTCTATCAGACACAACTCGGTAGGACAACACTATACCTCCAGCTTAACCAAAACCAAAGACTATCATTCAGTCCTTAGTCCACATGACCAAGCCAATCTAAATTACTTTCATTTATTACTCTCTTCATCAATATAACGCCCTATTCTTCACAACCAACACAACTCTCTAATAAGTTACATTCCTCATTTTATTAATTCTTTTAACACCTCAGGGCATGGCTCCCAGAGGTCCATCGACAACTCGACCACACTTAAAACTTATCATAGAAATGCATTGTAAAATAGATATTTAATAAAAATAGGTTTCTTGCCAAACCGTTATATAAGTATATATTCATATATAATAATATATAATATATAAATATAATATATCCATAGATACATTAACCTTATACTCTTCTCTTTCTACTTACTACTAGTATTCCACAATCTAAAATAATGACTAATTATTAATATCAATAATATTATGATAGGGATATAAAGTAACCATAATATATATATAATCTCATATCTCCGTTACGGTGACCACATTTAAATATGGTGGCGAACCTGGCGTTAAATCATACTCGTTTCTGAGAGTAGGAATCTCATTAGTATGGAAACTTACGGCGGGACAGCTGGGATGTATCAATTGAGACCGCGTTACACTTCGTGAGTGAATATCACGGGTATGTTTCACTTTTGTTCCGTCTCACCTAACGAACGAAGGACGGAAAAACGTGACTTATTCCGTTCACAAGAGGTGGTAGCAGGGATCGGTCAGGGTGATATTGTCTGCCCGGTAATGCTTGACCTTGTTAAAAGCTCCACTTCCACATACCGCCCTGCTGCTCGGAGGCTGAGCGTTCATTGGGTCTGTATATTAGACGACCAAACTGCATCCGCAAGATAGGACTTTAATTCCTCCAATACAACATAACAAACTCCCATCAATTTTGAAACCCTAATAAACTGCCGCCGCAATCGTAGTTTGGACCCCTTACGCCCACCTATGATCAACAGTACTCCTGGAAAGGCCACGGCTGCTGATCCGATTTGAAGGTCATAAGACTTCCGGATCTGACTAGATTCATGGTTGGGTCAGGTCAAACAAGTGGAATATGCGGTAATGTATGCGATATTATGGCCAGACAGTCTCTGGACGTCAACGCACCCTCTCTTTCCTTCGACCCGAATATGAACACGAAAATTAGGGCTACTGACCAGGATCTCATCAAACGAAATATGGGGCGTTTGTATCTCAGCACAATAAGTGGAGTTGGACGGTGGAGGGCGTGGGGTTGCACTGCCATCTACATGTCCTTTTACGGAGAACCACTCTTTACTTCAATGAATGTACCTTGCGTTTCTCACGTTTCTACAATCCCCAAACAAAGACATACGACCTTTAAACTACCTCTCATCGTTGGACGGTTCCATGTCGTGGCCTGAAGCCTAAGTGTGCGCCGTTCTAGCTAAGAAAGGTTGTGCTGGCGTGCTCAGTCGGTGTCCGTTTCTCATTCAGCCTCCCTGTGCGGGCATAGAATTTTTATTGCAATTTGGACTACGCATGCTGTCATGCCCTTATTGGTTGATCCGCCCCTGTGGTGTGCATGAGGCTTGTCGTTATCCAAAATCCCGAGGGACCACCCGTTCTCTCCTGAAGAGCCTTCCTTATCTGTTTCGAACCATGGTGTAACCACTCGGGAGCATCATCACGTCGTGAAGCATCATAACACCGACGGGGAATCAGCAGCGGCTGAGGGCGAAAAGAAGTGGGGTTGCACGACGAGTGTCGGCGTGCAAAGGTCAGCAGGACGATCTATTCCACCAGCCTTACTGCTGGTGCCCGGGAAACTCTCCCCTTAGCTGACGCAGTCGTCTTTACAGCCGAAGATAGTATGCTTACAAAACTAACTGGTGGTAACTTTAATTAAGCAACCTCATGGAACACTGGGAACTCGTGACTTGAACACGGGGTAGATAACGAATATTATTTTCTGCTCATCGCAGAGTGAATCTTTGCGTCTCTCCACCTACAAAAATCAGACGATCCGAACCAGACAATCCTTTAGGTGTGCTACCTCCATCGACCAAGGTTTACCTTGATGGACGATAATACCTGCGGATGGCTACGCCGCACAGTGTTTGACGGTTTTCAGCTGAACACAACGAAGCCAGGAGCCCTGACGGAGGCCAGATAGATGGTATTAACCTATGCTGCACTAGTGTCGTCATGCTAACGGGTATTGACAAACCGCCCAGACAGTAACGAATTGGCTGACAACAGAGCGGCGCCCTATTACATTTCCGCCACGCTGCAAAATTACCTGTCGCGTTACCTACCTTTGTAGCCATTCTTGCTGGAAACACCTTTCCACAGCTAGCATGATTTCTGCTCCCGGCCATCATCCAACGAGCGGGGTGCTTTCCATGCGCTTGTGCGTCGAGGGAGGTAGATTAACCAAGGTCCGGGCAAGATGTGGGAGGTGCTAAGACTGGGGCGATAGTGCGACTAAAGCCTCTGACCTGGGGAGCTTAATGTTTCGCGCATCGGTACTTTTTCGCACTGGAGCCGCGGGCCCAGGAGGTGGCCTGGCAATACGTGCTCGACTCTCGCAGCCAATGACGTAATGTACCACTCACGTGCACTCTCTGAGTGGCAAGAAGAGTGACAAGCATCCAACCCCCTGATACGGGTATGTATCCTTTTCTGCTGGGTTCTATCTCCAAGATACATCTATGTTCTCTCGGTGTGAACGCTATCTTCCTCGATGGAAATTAAGACAAAGATTTGTCTCCGAATGTTGTGCTTCCTTAGCTCGGCGGCTTTTCCAGAGGACCACCTTTTATTGCCCCGTGTGTACACACCGGATACTGTTCCCAGGTGGAAATCATGCCGGCCTGGATAGATGTTTGGATAGGACTGAATACACGTTCATATTCCTACGAGTAAACGCGAAGATACATTCTCGATCTGTGCATTAACCTTGCGGGACCAATAGAGCTCATTCTGGTGATAGAGAGCTTTAAATATTGCATTCGATTTTGCATTGCGATTATCGAGTTTGAGGAGGTTACCCCCCCGTAAGATTGGGGTTTTAGGTCTGACTCGGTATCGCCAGCTTTTGGTAGGGATGACGCAGATGGAAGAGAGAGGTGGGTAGTTAACAGAAAATAGCAGTAAGAGTGAGAATTAAGGTTTCGAGGAAAAACAGAAAATTAAAATACGAGGGACGCAGAAGATATAAAGAGATTAAGATATACTGTGCAACACCTGAGCAAGCATATATTAAGAGTATGGGGCAGATATAAGAACAACTCTAATAAAAAATCATTGCCCTAGAAAAACAAGAAGACAGAGACTGAAAAAACTGTGTTATATAAAAGTAAAATACAAGAGTACGTTTTTTTTTTTTTTTTGAAATATTTTATATTTTCTATATCTAAAGCTTACCTCGTAAAAATATGTCAATACTCGGAGTAACCTCAAACTATATTGTGGAATTATATAATATTGGTTTTGTAAACATCCTTACAAATTGGACTCGTGGTTTAATGGAAATAAAACAAAACTTGCTACATATTCTATTGAGGATTTGTCTCTGAAGTAGATTCAATTACATTACATGGGCCTCTCTATATGTTAACTCGGTCATATTTTCATCTAATCTACCATGTCTCCAAGAACCTCAGAATTGGTGTCGTATGGGAACAATTGTTCCAAAGTGGAAAAGTTCAAGGAGGAGAGTGCAGACCTAGATAACGTCAGTAACTTTTGATCAAGTCATTAAAGAGATTGTCAGGATTTTACCTTAGTATGCAGATAATTGTTAATTTTACTTATAAAAAAACAAGACAATAGCAGCTCTCTCGAAGAGTTCAGTGGCGATTACAGCCTGACGCAACAGATATTAAAAAAAAAGTATAATTGTGCCCCGGACTCGCGGTGGCAGTTATGAAATGCAATTACCAACGTGAGGAGATACTATAAACAAAACTATCTGGTTACTCACAAGCTCCAAAGGGTTATGCTACTGTTACTTTATACCATTACAAAGATCTGAGTGCAAACTGAGGAAGAATGAATCCAAGGATATCATGTTAAACATCACTCTCAAGGAGAAACATGCAGATACTTGCACTAACTACAAGCAATCTTGAAATGTATATCTAAAGTTGTTCTAGAAAGGATAGCAGCCTTATGGAATAGATAGAGATACAGAAGCAAGGGTAGCTTTAAAAATTCATCTTCTAGAACTACCAACAGCGATTTTGCGATGTTAGTATATAAAAAGATGTTGCTAGAGAATCGCAGCTAGTGATATGTTAGAAATGCCGCGAAAGAGGTAGAAAGACTTACATGGAACTCACCTACTTGTAACTCGACGAGCAGATTGAATATTATTATATTAAATATATGTGAGAGCCGAGAGACATTGTAAAAAGTAAATTTCTCGGAAAGTAGAACAGTTAGACCAAAAAAACTATTTTAATCTACCTCAGCATTTGTAGGATCTAATCTTAACATTCCTGTCATGGTACGGGGCAGATAATGATACTAGTGTTTATTATTATAGAAAGAAAATTTTAGTCAATAGAACTAGTAAAAAACTGTGCATCTGCTAATCAGAGTCAGCTAAGCAGGAGTTGAAGCATTAGAATGTTCTGAATGCAGCTATAAATGTAAGAGATACATCAGTTGAGATTTAAAAATTGATCCAGCTACGATAGAAAGAGACTATCTAAAAAATAGAGTAATATCTCTGCTGATAGGAAGTACACGATATCGAAAAAGCCCCGATTTTGAAGAAATAGTTTGCATGTTTCAAATAGTGTCATATGAAGGAAAGTGTGCAGCGCGATGTGAAGAATGTGTATCAGGAAGTTAAAGACATATAAGGAAGACTCTCACTCTTTGCAATCAAACAAGCCCTAAGTTTTGAAAATTTTATAAATGTAGAGTGAGTAAAAGTAGATTATACGTGGAGTGCAGCTAAGTATGGCGATGTGGGAAATGATAAGATATTCGGAGTGGAACCTCAGAAGTTCAAAGGCGTAAAAACTCAATGTTGAAGGCTAAATCGTCGAGCAATGATATGAAAAGAATTATTTAAAAATGTATCATGCCTTGCAGCTATGGATTGTGAATCGAGATTAAGTTTGAACTTGTCAAATCTAATCTCTGCGAGACTCAAACAAAGCAATTTGGGCCATCTCACGGATATTAATAGTAGGATTTCTGCAGCCTTACCTAGAAGGCGATATGGATGGTAGTGGATCGGGTCGAGATGAAAGATCAGGCTTCTAAAAGAAAAACTCACTCTGTCCTTAGTATATTTCCACAGCTCTGGACTTTAGATTAGATTATTTAAATGTTGGTCAGATGCAGTCTGGGATGTGATGCTAATCGATAAAGGTAATACTTGAAAAAGTGCAATCTGCTTAAACTATCACAGCAATTACGAAGTTCAGATGCTTTCACATTACAAGTCGCTCTAAACTGACTGCAGCTGGACAAAATGAATTTAATACTCGGATTTAAAGTAATCTAGGTTAAAGAATGTCATACTAGAAACATAAATATCATACATGCAACTATGAAATTATTTAAATAGGTTCTGAGTGTAATTATCTTAATGAAATTTATATTTCGGAAAGGAGATGTCAAAAAGTCTACATCTGTAGAGAAAGGACTGAGTTGAAAGTGCAATAGAATAATATAAACATATATAATTTTTAACGTAAAAATTTTATTACTAATTTCAATATATTATAATATTATTATGTGGGAAAGTAAAACTCAAATGCATTAATCGGTGAAAAATTTAAAAAAGAGAATCATAAATTTAGATGGAAGAATAACACTATTACAACTTCGACACTTTGGATTAGATCTCGATATAAGTTGTTTATATGAGTTATAAAGGAATTACATAGAAGAAATAACCTCTTTTTTACTCATAAACTTCACACATGGGGACCTGTCCAACGTAGAGACCTGTCTCGAATATAATCCTCATTATACATTTGGGCTAATAAGATGGTTTGAGTTTCAGATTTCATACTGTGGTGACTGACGAGATTATTGTATGATATCCCTATATCCGCTCGAGAGGATATACACAGCTTAGAATAAGACTAGCAGTAGCGTTAGTGCGGAAGCTCTATCTGTTTAATTCTAGTGTAGAACATATATCAGATAATCGAAAAAGGAATTCTATGGCTTAATAGTTCGTGGACTACAACTCTATAGTGAGTGAGCAGAGATGAAGGTTCAGGAATATAAGATAATGTGATATGTGTATAATGCTCATGATTTTCATAGTAAACAAGAACTATAAGCAGTAATTTTGAGTAGATATGTGGCTGGACAAGTTCGCTAGATGATAAGGAATCCTGGCTTAGACTTTTAGTCAATGTTCGAAATCAGTGCTAAGTAATAAGCAAAAATTAATGGAAGAGAGTAAAACAAGTCAGACGGAGCGATTTTGGGAATACAGAAGTGGATATGGGAAGCTAATAGGATGTAAAGATAGCACGCTCGGCGGTTTAACCTTATGTCAGCGAATCGCTCTGAGGTGTCCAGCTCAGATCTCCGAATCCCGCTGAAATGAGAGAAAGTTAAAATCATCCTCTTGACTAATTACAATTAAACGGCTATAAGAAGAGGATAAAATTTAAACCAAATATAAACAAAAATTATAATCTAATAAGAATTAAATGAAAGTATAAGGGATCGAGATAACGGTGTACTCAGTGCTCATAAAGAGAGCAATTAAAATTAGAGAGATAATTAAAGTAATTAATGATTATGAATAGGAAATAGTTAAATGAAGTGGAAAGAATTATGATAGGCATGATTAGAACCAACAAGTAGAGGACGTATGAAGATAGCTTTATCCCATATATATCAATAGACTTGATAAGAATTATACGAAATATAATAAATATAGGAAGAAACCAATATTTACTCATAATGAATTCAGAGAGGATTAAAGAAAAATATTATTTTGAACGTTACTCGTGAGAAAAGAGATTAATGAAATAAAAAAGTAATGCAGTATAATGAATTATTTTATTTTTAATTTTTTTACAACCTCGGATCACCACCCTGAAAAAAATTGAAGTAATCTGACTCCTAAATCAGAGGATATTGTACCTATTAAAAAAAATCCTCTTCCTCTTTTTACAAGCTCTCGCATTGTGAGTAAATCTTTGCATGAAGGAAAACAGTTATGATAAGAATTCATAGTAAAGACATGATATTATATGATGGTTACAATGAGAAGTATGCAAAGTAAATTTATGAGTAGTATGATTGTTCAATGAAATGGTTTATTGGAAGAGTTTGTGCATCTGCGGACCTTCGTAAAGTGTTGATACTCTACAATTGCAGAGTTCTCTTAACTAAGGGAAGTGATCAGCACGCTTGCATAGCACGCTCAGAAGAGATAGATGATAGGCATAATGTTTAGAATATATGGAGTAGAAAAGCTAGAAAACTAATACTAGTTATTGGTGTCAATTAATGGTTAAACCTAAATTAGTATTTAGTTAATCAAGATTAAGGTTGATTATAAAACATACTTCTTACATATTGTTTTTGTTATCTGTCGTCTATTAATTAATATATAAAGAAAATCGATTTAAACTTCAAAATAAATATGACGAAGATGAGCTGAGATAACTCAGTACTGAAACTCGAAGGCATAAATGAGAAAAGCTGAGCCTATTTCCGTAACTACAATAAAATTACAGGAACTTCACAAACTTTATTTTTGTAATGAAAATACGTCGTGCCATATCAGTAGTTTTTGTAGTTGTGATTTTATTGTATATAGAGGTGCTTTTCCCAGATTCATTAGGTTTTATTATCTTTTACGATAGCTATTAAACCATTGTTTACTTTATGTTTGAGTATTTCGTGATTTTAAATAGTCGGACAGAACCACCTGACTAACATTATCGATTTTATTATACAATCACAACGGCTATATAAAAGTACATATAGTAATGAAAGCATAAAAGAAACAATATAGACTATCTTGTCTTTTGATTGTAATAAAATAAAGATTAATATCATAAATTTAATTAAATAAATTTATATAAGGGTTTTAGTAATTAATTGTTTCCAACTTACCGAAATCTTTCAGTTATATCTACCTATGAAGTAAGTGGATAGGGATCAATAATAACAAAGGTGTCGAGGGCTCTAGAAGGAAAGGCAAAATCGGACACAAATAAGATCGGGACGGTGATTGCCATAGCAAAAATTTTTGAAAAGAGAAATGTAGGAATAATGAAATTTAAAAAAAATGCGTATCAACTGTATTACACACGGGACCAAACTCGGTTGAAATCCTAGATGAGTAGAACTCTCGATAAGCGGAAGGCTGGGTGTGAAGTGGGAAAAACACAAGTTTAGAACATCTTAAGAATAAGAGACTAAGTACAAAGAACTTACTGAACGTATTACTGGGTTTCTTTACCAAACCTTCAGAGCAATTGTGCGTCACCGTGCTAAATATGAACAGTTTTTCTTTGCTGATGCTGGCCTTAATCTTGGCAGAAATGGGTCAGTGAATATAGAGTAGAATACTGCGGCAGATAAAGGAGTATAGTTACGTACTGGCAATAAGTATTAGGAGAATTGTCTGGGCATAACTGAATTGTTGGATGACGAATGAGGCAGGAAAATGGTTAACACAAATGAGGGTTAATCAATCTCGAGGAGAGCAGGAGATAAAAAAGGATTAGACGTAGCAGACTCCCAAATGAGAACTGAAGAAAGCAAGGTAGGGTAGACAAGGAAATTCAAGAAGTGGCTGTGAAGTAATAAAAAAATTCTTGACGGCTAATCTTAATTTAGACTAGATTGTGATAGGAGAACAATATGTTTAAGGCTTGAGGAGGCATAATATCTGTATAATAAAAACGCCCACACTGAGCAGGGATAATATAGTCAAAACCAGAGGGTATGCTAGTTACTAGTGAGAACAGAGTGTTAATATCGCAATGTAGAATAGTATTAACGGTGGAAAACATACTAAAAAATGTGTTACTACCGGCATTTTATAGGTCCAGTATTAATATGTTTTGAACAATTAAATTGATAAATTTAAACCATGAGGAAATTACAGTTTATCGGAGAATCAGGAGTAACTAAATTCGCGCCATAGGCAATTAGGTTAGCCATCAACAATGCAGGATACACAATAAGTGTTAGATAGGTAAGTGAGCAAGCAGATAATAGGAATGGTATTTGAACATCGATGTCCGATGAGCCAATATAAAGAAGAAGAGAATATTTTAAATAATAGCAGAGAGCATTAGTCTAAAAGGCGGGGAAAAAAGTGGACGGAAAAACATCACCTAATCACTACAATGTGGGACAGTGGAAGTGATGCCGGAGGAGCGGAGAGTGAATTGATACTTTTGGACACACACTATGAGTTATTAAGATGACCTTTATAAATAGCGAAGAGGCAGATTAGTGTGCTGGAAAGAAATGTAAAGAGTCTTGTAGATCTGGTAGATGGAGAAAGAGATAAAATTAGCAATATTAATCCTTAAGAATTTACAGGGACATTGTAACTACCCAAGGAAAATTAAAGAAATAAGGATTAAGATTTAATTCCCGGAGTGTATATCAATGTTAAAATAAAAGACACTTGTGATGAATCAAATGAGGGTGGCAGCTACTATGGGAATAAATAGGTGGGAGGGAAGCGGTGGCATGTAGAGACCTGATGACAGTTCTGCGATTGGTTGATCGCATAGTGTCCGATGAGGAGATGGCTTCGAGTAGAGAGCTTTCACAGCTGGAAAGTAGGCCAAAGACCATATGCAGAAAGAGAAGAAATGAATTTAAGAATAAGAGATTAGTTGGAATTAATAGATGAGCATGTTTGTAAAAACTCAAAGGAGACAGCAAAGAGAAAGATTCAGTTATTGGGAGCACATAGTGCGCCAGGTGGTGGGGAAAGAAGAGAAAAAATTAATATGAAAAAAGAAATCAATATTTGCTTATAGTGATAGGGGGTGTAAAATAGTATATAATAGGAAGAAAATGCGGCAGGTGATTATATAGAAGGGACTTATGTACTACTCCTCTGCCAAGTAAGCGATTGAAGCTCAACTCTCGGTGCGCTTGTTCGCGACTAGCTGTGAATCTGCGTATGAGTTTGCATTTCTCTTCCCTCATTCTTCGAATTTAACATCTATCCTATAATCTGGGTCCAGGATGGCATCTTCTTCGGAGACCAGCATCTCCTGTCTGAACAGTGAGGTCCTGAAACGAGGGTTGGGCGGGTCCCACGCATACTACCTATAATTATCTAAGGGGTAGTCCATGCAGTAAAACTGCTCATGCATGAGGCGGTCGATTATCGGGACTGTGTGCAATTGTGAGACAGCCTCTTACTCCCAATATGATGCGGCGAAGAGCAAGAGAGAAAGAGAGAGAGATTGATTGATAATATTTAATTTTTTTTTTTATGTGATATTAATTTGTTTAGTTGAGGAGAGGTAAGATACCAGGGATTCTCCACAGCAACACATGAATGATTAGCGTCAAGGATAGAACTCCGGTGTTTAAGCAACCTGGATAACACAGGGAAATCCCTAACTAAACGAAAGAGGAACAAGGCTGAGGTGGTTAGATCTTATACAAGATTGTTCGTTCCAAAAGGTAAAAATGCGAATCACTACGAAAATGAGATGATTCGAGAGGTAAGGGACTAGTGCTAGAAGGCAAGGATGGACTGCAGAGAGACTATAGATATTAGGCACGTTCAAGGAGCGACGGAGGTATGAAGAGCAGAGGGTGGTCGAGAATTGCACAGCAACCACGAGAAAGAAGGAGGGAAACCGAAGGTAAGCCGGAAAGATGACAAACGGTTGGACCGCAGAATCACTGGGAGAGCGAAATCTCGCTATCAGGTACGAAAGAAAGCCCCGCCCTCACGATCCATAGAGAAAATACATGAGTGCGGGGGTAAAGAATTTGAATGAGGAATGACCTAGAGACGCTTCCAGAATCGAGAGAGCGGCGAAGACTGCACCTTGCGCAGGACGGCTCGCTCTCGTCTCGCACTGAACAGATGTATAGAACACCGGCCAGGTACGGTGGACATTCCGAAGTTTTAGCGCTCGAGACATCCTACGGCCAAACATGACTGCCAGCTGAAGGATAAGCCCCGATTCGCGATTTAAGAGATGGGAGAAATATCATGTAAGCAGAGGAAAATGGCCAAGACGCTAACAGAGAGAGGATTATTATATTTAACGGGCACTTCGCACCCTGTAGTGCAGCCGCCCGCTTGGCTCACCCCCATCGGTACCCGTTCGTATGCACTAATGGTTAACAAACCCACATGGGGGGAAACCCAAACAGAACTCTAAATTGTATAGTATGATGCTCGTCTATATATATATAAGGTAACATAGCAGAATGGGACTTGCTTGATGAGCATAGTACCAACGGGTTAATTACTCTGATAATTGGCCAGCATCCAAATTGAAACAGCCGTCAAGAACGACTGGAGAGCGCTCCGGAATCCGAAAAGATCGTATTAATTTACCCCAGGACGGGCGGAAAGGTACTGATCCGTATGGCAACATTTCTATACCCAGCCCACAGAGCAGCCATTTGCCTTATTGTCTCAGTTGCAAGGCTGCAGGAATACAGTTACATAATAGTATATGTGGTTTAATGCGGTTATAGGGAATACTCATGCGCTGGAATAGTCCGGTAATTGATTTTCTGATTAATAAGAAATGCAGACTTGAATATCTTTCCTCAACCCCATCATGACTATACGATACTATTTTTCGTAGCCACAAATCTGGATGTTACTCAAACCCGCTATAAGATTTCGCTAATGGACCCTGCCTAGACCGTGAGGATACAAAGGGCATCTCTGTGCAACAGCCACCCGGGTGTGCGCTGCCGACTGTATTTTCACGAAGACTGGATCCACATGCAGAGAGCAGGGGGCGAGA
>JABUQX010126481.1:17500-32326 GCA_015478945.1 Trachelipus rathkii | reverse complement strand
TATTTACATTAATTTATGAGACATTAATTTGCAAGGCAAAGTTGTTAGGTTATATATATTTATATATATATATATATATATATATATATATATATAGTTATATATATATATATATATATATATATATATATATATATATATATATATATATATATATATATATATATATATATATATAAAACTCTTTCTCTCTGAATAAAATTTCTAAAAAAATTTTTTTTTAATATTTACAATTATGATCTAATTGAAACCCATTGCTACGATATTTTAATTAAAAGTAAATAAAATCTCTCTCTCTCTCTCTCTCTCTCTCTCTCTCTCTCTCTCTCTCTCTCTCTCTCTCTCTCTCTCTCTCTCTCTCTCTATATATATATATATATATATAGCGATGTACCCCAGTGTGTCTGCTCTTTATATATATATATATATATATATATATATATTATATATATATATATATATATATATATATATATATATATATATATATATATATATATATATATATATATATATATATATATATATATATATATATATATATATATATATATATATATATATATATATATATATATATATATATATATATATATATATATATATATAACGAAGAGTTATATATAAATCTATATATATAAATATATATATATATTATTATTATATATATTATATATATATATATATATATATATATATATATATATTACAGGTAACCACCACCCACGGTAAAACCCTTTTCAAGGAGGGGACACAATAATTAGAGATGGATGAACCACCTAAAACCTAAGCCTAACCCATGCCTAACGCATATATCTCTTCGGTGAGCGCATACGGAAGCGTTAAAGAGAGGAGGATTATATGCAGCAGGAGAAACTGAAGAAGGTAGGGTATTCCATAGAGATGAGGTGGCTGGAAAGGGGACACCACAAGGAGAAATCCGGGGGTGGGGGTTTAATATTCATGTCCGAGTGGGACCCCCTTTTTGCTTCGAAGGTGACGCAGTGATGGTCCAATGTTAGATGTCAGCCTCGAGCACTTACTGTTGTAGTACCTGATGAAATATATAGTGTATGTTAGGGTTGGCCTTTGAACCAGGTGCCGTGCGGTGAGTGGTGTGCTCATTCTGGTGTGGTGTGGTGCGATTTTAAAAATATAGAGGTGCGTTACGGTGCGGTACATGGTGCGGTGCGACAAAAATGACTTCTGGCTCAGCGCTGTGTGTGGCGGACCTACTCTGTTGCGGTGCGGTGCGGTGCGGTGCGGTGCGTTGCAGTGCGGTGCGGCGCGGCGCGGTGCGGTGCGGTGCTGTGCGGTGCCGTGCGATGCGTTGCAGTGCGGTGCGGTGCGGTGCGGTGCGGTGAGCAAACTTTCGGTGTTCGGCCAATTGTATTTTAAATATATAAATCTAAAATATATAAATTATGTTTATCTTTATTTAAACTTCAATAGTTTCCTCTTCCAAATAAATTAGAAAAGTGGGGTTCATTGGTCGGGGGTTGGGGGATAAAAAACATCCCCCCAAAAATGTCTGGGGTACCTTGAGACTCATTCCGAGTTTTATTGGGACCCTGTCTTGAAATGGACATTCATACCCAAACTAGCAGGGACCTAAACCGAAACGTAACCTATATTCATATGGCAACGTTTTCTTCGTCTTTTTGCTTGGGGAGGAACAATATAAAAAAATATCGATTTTTTTCCAAAAGAATTTCTTAGACCGGGTGTTGTAACATGCAAAAAAACACCTGTGGTTGATCCTGACCTGGGGTTTATTGGACCCGTAGATTGACGTCAAGGGTTTGTCGCCGCCAATCTCTGCAAGTTTGGGATTACATTTGGCCCTGTGGGAATCTTTAATAATGGTGGTCGTATTTGACGGTATGGGTGGCGTCTTACCTGGGGGACTTAAATGATTTAGAGTTAGTCAAAATCAATCAAACTCTAAACACTTGATGCCATCTCTATTCTCTACCTACACCAACTCTTGTTTACTTATGGATTATCTTGTGTTCAAAAAATGTATTGCTCACTCACATATACCTCTCTTTCTCCTCTCAGAAATCAATCACCTTCCTACCATTCTCATTTTCTCCCTCAACCCAAAGACACCTGTTATACCATTCCACCTTCCATAACATATCCAACCATTTAAGTTGCCCATCACAATTATTCTGAAGCAACCACTCACCCGGTTCAAAACATCATTCAGATTATCCCAGAAAGTCTCACGCTCCTCAATATCACCCTCAGATGGACAGTATGCTACAACCACACATTCTCATTATATCCTCCCATCATTCCTCCCCCACTCCAGCACTCACATTTCACCCCACACCACTTGTCTCCATCACTTCCTTACATTTTTGTTGCAGTCACAGCAAATAGACCAAAATTTACCATCTCTAAATACATCCATCACCTCTCTCCACTACTCCTCATCCATTTATATTTTTCTCTGCCATAGCCAAAATCATACTTATAGGGCCCAGCACCCTCTACGGCAGCGGTTCCCAACCTTTTTGAGGCTATTACCCATAAAGCGGTTAGATATTAGCAAATACCCCCAGAAAAGTTTATTTTAAAAGCAAATTAGCTTTTAGCTATTGCCTTTTTTTTCCTTTAAATTGTGAAAAGCAGAGGATGGCAATTTTGGTTGATTTTTTGATTTTTTTTAAAAAAAATCAATTTTGTGATTTTTTTGACTTTTTTTTGATTTTTTTTCTATTTTTCAGATTCGTAACGTCCCGCGATATATAATTTGTAACTTGCAAATCTATATTTCACCGCTGACGTTACGAATCAAAAAAATCAAAAAAAATCCAAAAAAATCACAAATTGATTTTTTTAAAAAAATCTAAAAATCAAGTAATATTACCATCCCGGCTGAAAAGTAAATATATATTTTTTTAATTAATTTTAATCATTCAAACACAAGGAAAACACCTGGTTTTTGTTTAGCAATTTAGTATTAAATCATAGAAATAAAATGTGAAAAGTAATTGTAAGAAGTTATTGCAGGGACGGCTGATATGCTTAGTTTTAAACCAAATTGTTTTAAAAATTTGATGCAAGCTTCAGCCAGATGCACATCGCCACAGTGTGTGCTCCAAGTTCAACGGTTCCTTGCTTTTGTTTTCATTGTCACCACTGTCGAAAATCCACTTTCACGCCTGTAATTTGTAGCGAATGGAATTGGGATCCAGTATTACCTCCACAGGCATTTTTCCAGCATAAGAATGGATACACATCACCAATCGTTTCCCCAAAATGTGTTTTTCGAAAATCTATTTTCAGTGTGTTGTTCTTCAATTTCAGTATCTGGAAATAATTCCTTCATTTCACTGAAAAGGCGTCTTAGCACACAAGCATTTACTTGGCGATTTCCCAAATCAGGAAAATATTTGCTGATAGAATGTACTCTGATGACAAGTGGAGAGTTATTTGATCTGTGAATGAACATTTTGCATTTCTTCTGTCGAGCACCACTGTTAGTTCTGGGAACATCGAAACATCCTCAACTCCAGCTCGGCGTTGGTAAAGCTGCAGTTTGCGAAGAAGGCAACCTTATCTTGAGCTGTTAAAATATTCGTCATATTCCCTTGCAAGGTGAAGTTAAGCGTATTTATTTCTCTGAAGAAATCCGCAAGATAAGCCAGTTTGGAAATAAATTACATTATCTGTTATTTTGGCGTGTAACTCTTTATCCTTATCCGGTTTTTCCATTTCCAGAAAACAAAGCAATTTCTTATCGAGGCCGAGCACTCGGTGCAAACACCTTGCCCCGTGATTTAACCCAACGCACTTCTGTGGCCTGGAATAACAGCATGTCGAATTTGCCTCCAAACTTTTATCGTATCCAATCATGTGCATAACAAACAGGCAAACAATTATTTATTTAAGCCAAATGAGTGAAATCCCAGCTTAGATTCGTCGCTACAAGCGGCCGTGAGAGAGAGTGCAAGTACTTTGTAAGCGATATTAAAAAGCATATAAAATTTTTCAATCACCTGCTTTTGGTTCTCGTCAAAACAAATCAAAATATGTTCAGAAGCTAACGAAATCGGCGAGATCAATCACACATTGGTCAGTAGGCGGCGGGCGAACTACTGCCTTACTCTCAAACGAACAACGATCTAGCCGCGATGCGTTGCAGGCTTGTATTTTTATTTTTAGGTTTAAAAATTTGTTACCTAAAATTTCCCTTAATTCGCCTAACTAATTACTCATAGTGAGTTAGGGTAGTTAAGTTAGATCTGATACACGATAATTTTGTGTTAATGAATTTTGTTTTGTGACTGTGCGATGATCTAATCCTTGTACTTATCTTTACCCCTCGGGAAATCCCATTTTACCCCTTTGGGGGTAATTACCCCCAGGTTGGGAATCGCTGCCCTAGAGGAAAGAACTTGTTGGTTAAACAATTTTATTTTTACCTAAACGTTACATAAAAAAGCAAATGATTAGTCATATTTTATTTCTGTAGTTTTGCACTCCCAGAGTGGACTCTCTTCCACATTCGTGCATTTCAGGCGAATAAATGCCCCTCCAAATTACTTCCAATCAATTCCTCGAATGCACCAGTTGTGAGCAGTAACTAGATTTATTTTATGTTGTAGCTATAAAATTTCTCTTGCAATTACCTGTATATATATATATGTATATATATATATATATATATATATATATATACTATATATTATATATATATATATATATATATATATATATATATATATATATGTACATATATATTATATATATTTTACTATATTCTAAATATATTTTATATAATATATATATTATATATATATATATATATATTATATGCCAAGTTACTTCGTAAATATATTTACAATTAGGTCAAAATTTTGGTGCCGTGCGGTGCGATGCGCTACACAAATGCAGCTTACCGGTGCGGTGCAATTTTTAAAATATAGAGGTGCGGTGCGGTGCCGTGGTGCGGAGCGTGGTGCGCATTGAAAAACATAGAGGTGTGGTGTAGTGCGTGGTGCGGCTCACCCTGTGCGGTGCCGGCTGCCGGTGCGCGTGCTCGGCAACCCTAGTGTTACAAAAATTGAACGATTGCCTCTAATTTCTATAAAAGAAATTAAGTATATTGCAGAGGCGTATAACTGTCGGTGTCAATATGCAACCTTCACACTTTTAGTTTAGACAATATGTTTGGTCCTTATGAGTTTCATGGCGCAGATAAATATGTTTTTCTTTTTTAGCTTTTTTTTCATATGTTGTTATTATATGAAACCTAACAAAAATTTGACAATGCTTGATGATCAGGATCAACAAAATTTTAAATACAAAAAAAGTATAAATTATTTAATAAAATATTGTACTTTTTTACACATCGTACGTTTGGCAGCGCCCGAGATATAGGCGACGTCCCGCGGGATATTTTCTATAGTGCAAAAATCTTACCTGAAAAAAAAAGAGAAAATTTGTTACAGCAAAGTATATCCATATAGGTGAGGTCTAAATTTACTAAATCTTCGGGGTCCATATAGGTTAGGTTGAGTTTTACTGCACTGTCGATCCAAATAGGTTAGGTTGTAGTTTACTGCCCTCTAACTTTAGATTATGATATGTGTATGTATACACAGAATCTATATATGAAAAAAACCAATTACGGAGCGTATTTTACCCACAAACATTAATTTTTACGTTATCTTAAATTCTTTCAAGCACTAGCACTAAAATTCCGTTTTCTTTCTCATCCAAAATGAGAATTTTTGCTTATTTATTATTAAATTTTTAATACTTTTAAATTTCGTTCCTTCTTATCAGCATCTTAATCAATTGCTAATATCATATACTAACAATATATGAAAAAAAAGTAAAAAAAAGGCATATTTATCTGCTCCATGAAACTCATAAGGTCCCTATTTTTGACGGTTGCATAGTAGTAACTATGGAGTGGGGCAATAAGCAAAACCGTTTTGCTATTACAGAGTTGCATAAGTGTGGGACAGAAAAAGAGTACCATTTTCAAGACTCTGCAGCAGCTAGGATTACCAAAATATGTTTGTGCATCGTGCTATAAAGTTATACGAGGACACTCGTGATGCGGAAGATCGCCATAGATCTATAGGCCACGTTTCTTTGGAATAGGGGGGGCCCAAACCGTTTGGATTTCATAGGCCACGTTTGTTCAGACACCGCCACCAGTCTGTTAAAGCTGTAAGGGCACGAATTGAGGAAACAAAACATCATGTCACGTGAAATGCAGATTATCTAAGAATCCCATGTCGCGCATCGTAAGAGAGGCCTTAGATTAAGGGCTTAAAAAACTCACCGGACATATATACTCACGAATGCCCTAATGAAAGGTAGTAGAGAAGAGTCTAAACGCCTGTTGGCTGAGTACGCGCAAGATCACCACCGAAAAATTCTCTTTATAGACGGAAAAATCTTTACTGTGCAAGAGTGTTTTAAACAAACAAAAAGATAGAGTGTATGCTACGTCATCTTAGGAAGCAGCAAAACTCATGCCATGTGTCCAAAGAGGTCATCATTTATCTCCTGCGTGATTGTTTGGTTAGGAGTGACTTACGATGGGGTTACAGTCGTTCATTTTGTAAAAAATATGTTAAAACCTCGGCAACTGTGTACCAGCAAACAGTTCAGGAAGGTGTGGTAAAATCAAAAGGTCAGACTCTCTTCCAAAATGAACAATGGACCTTCAACAGTATTCAGCACCGGCAAGTAAAACCAGTTCTACTCAACAAGATTGACTAAATGGTAATGTTCCCCATTATCTGATAGTTGACGATTGGGTTTCTGCAATTGGCTTTCTGGCAGTCCGATCTTAATCCTTTGAATTATCAATTGTGGACAGTATGGTATACTGAAGACGACACCAAATATTGGTTCTTTAAAGCGAGCTTTATCGGGTGAGGTGAGAAGGTTTCAGGGACCTATACCCAAAAGGTCGACAGGAAAAAGGGTCGACATTTGTAAAAAAAAAAAATAATCTGGTTATTTATAGTTTCTCTAACGAATCCAACAAAGCTAAACCTAACCTAACCTAACATAACCTAACCTAACCTAACCTAACCTACCGTAGCGGCAAGTGCTCGAGGGAGCTTTCCACTCGCGTGCCACCTCCTTTAAGACGCCCTCGTAGCACAAGGGTGCTGTGTCGGCACATGAGTTTTTGTGTTGATATCAGCAACTCAGACTGAGGTCCTTTGCAGCTTCCTCCTTCTTTTCCTGCTACCTCTGTTCACCAATGGAATTCTCTTCCATCTTCTGTGATTCCACTCAATTTAATCTCCCTCACTTTAAAGCCCGCGTCTGTGCTCATCTGACTGCGTAATTTGTGTTAGTTGAATTTTTGTTGATTTTAACACCCTCAACTTGAATAGGGCTTTGCCCGTGAGCGGTGGTGATAACCGTAAAATATATATAAATATATATATATATATATATATATATATATATATATAATATATCCATATATATATATATATATATATATATATATATATATATATGCTATATATATAACTTATAATATATATATATATATATATATATATAACTATATATATATATATATATATATATATATATATATATATATATATATATATATATATATATATAGGGCTAATGCTCAAAATAATGTACTAACACTTTGAAAGACTATACAAACTTTATTTATGAACACAGCGACAAGTTTAAAGGCTTGAATTACAGAACATACATGTATTTAAAGAATCATGTTCGCAAATGTTCAAAATGATTACCGCCATTGTCCAGACACAGTCGCAAACGACACGAAACAGTTCATTTGGAATGTCGCGACATTGTCTTTCGATTTCCAATTTCAATGCATTTATCGTTCTTGGTTTTGAGCGATAAACTCTGTCCTTGAGGTATCCCCATAAAAAGAAGTCCATTGGCGTGAGATCTGGAGAACGCGCAGGGTATTCAATACTACCCCTTCGTCCAATCCATGTGTTTGGAAATGCTGCATCGAGGTGAGCTCTTACATCGCGATGGTAGTGGGGTGGGGCTCCATCTTGCTGAAAGTAAATCACGTCGTTATCACCAAACATCTTGTCAACGGTTGGACCGACCGACCTACTCCTGCAGCAAGGTTAGGTACCTGGCCCCATCGACCGCTCCGTTAAAAAAAACAGTCCTATGATGCCCAATGCTGAAATCTCACACCACACAGTTACCCCTGGTAGGTTTAAATGGTGTTCAGCTTTAACATGGGATTTACAGGACCCCAGTAGGTACAATTATGGCGATTAATCGAGCCATTTAATTTAAAGGTAGCCTTATCGCTCAAGACAATTTTGCTTGGAAACCCTGCATCTTCTGCACATTTAGCCAGGTACCATTTACAAAATTGAAGTCTCCGGTCAGGATCGTCTTCATTGAGAGCATGGAGTAGTCTTGGTATGTAGCATTTCCAGCGTAGACGCTTCAAGATGCGCTGGACGCTATCTTTTGAGATGTGTCTCTCCCGATCCGTAAATTTAGTATAGTTAACAGGATTGGCCTCAATTCCACTTGAATTATCATCAATATTACTAGTACTACATAAACAAAAAATGTCTTGCTTACTTATGTCTAGCTTTCTTTCAAATCGCTCAATATCGGTTGTTGTTGATGGGACGACTTCTTTTTCTGTCAATAGTGGATGTTCCTCAGGGTTCTGTCTTATCTCCTACTTTATTCCCTACTTTTAGTGTGTGTCTTCTCGCCTGCACGCCCAGCTCTATCCCGCTCATGCGATGACTCGACCTTCATTCTTTACAACTCATTTCAATTCTGCTCCCTCTTTACTTCTCCTCTCGTCTTAATCTTTCCGATTCTATTCTCGCTGATCTGGATAGGATTTCCGGGTGGGGTCGTCTCAACCTTGTGAAATTCAATTCTTTAAAAACTCAACTTCTACAAATCTCACTCTCTAAAACAC
This sequence comes from Trachelipus rathkii, assembly GCA_015478945.1. Classification (NCBI taxonomy): domain Eukaryota; kingdom Metazoa; phylum Arthropoda; class Malacostraca; order Isopoda; family Trachelipodidae; genus Trachelipus; species Trachelipus rathkii. The sequence continues at coordinate 23,376 of JABUQX010126481.1, read as the reverse complement.
CTTCTAACTTTCCTATCTCTTCGACGGTTCTCTCGTCTCTCCTGTTGACAATATAAACATCCTTGTTACTAGTACTACATAAACAAAAAAATGTCTTGAAAAACTCACATCACAATGGTTGCTAGGGCGGCATCAAAGAAACTTATCTTATCTGCTTATCTTATCTTATCTTTTCTTATCCGCCCTTGTATGGAGTACTGTTCTCATATCTGGATGGGCTCTGGTTTCACCCGGCTTTTGGACAGGGTCGAGTCAAATGCCAAAAAGGCTTATAAACTGTTCTGTACTTTCCAGTTCACTTGACTCTCTATCTTTGCGGCGTGATGTTGGTGCTTTATCTCAATTCTATAGCTACCGCAGCGGCAAGTGCTCGAGGAAACTTATCACTCGCGTACCACCACCTTTGCGACGTCCACGTAGCACAAGGGGTGCTGTATCTGCGCACGAGTTTTGTGTTGATATTGGTAACTCCCGGCTAGTTCGCTGCGGTGCTTCCTTCTTTCCTGCCACTTCTGTTCTGTGAAATTCTCTTCCATCTTCTGTGTTTCCTGCTGTATTTAATCTCCCTCACTTTAAAGCCTGCGTCTGTGCTCATCTGCGTAATTTGCGCTAGAGGGCGAATTTTTGTGCGTACTACACCCCTTCCTTGAATAGGGCTCTGCCCGTGAGTGGTGGTGATAACTGTAAAATAATAATAATAATAATAATAATAATAATAATAATAATAATAATAATAATAATAATAATAATAAATAATAATAATAATAATAATAATAATAATAATAATAATAATAATAATAATAATAATAATAATAATAATAATAATAATAATATAATAATAATAATAATAATAATAATAATAATAAATATTAGTAATAATAATAATAATATAATAATAATAATAATAATAATAATAATAATAATAATAATAATAATAATAATAATAATAATAATAATAATAATAATAATAATAATAATAATAATAATAACGCCTTGTGGCGTAGGAGGTTGACTCGCCGACTCTCATGCGAGAGGACGCTGGTTCAATCCTCCGCGTAGCAGTTGGAGTTTTATCTTTCTGGGGGCAAGAATTAAAACTTGACTGCGAACACGTTGGTGGCGCTGGTTTGGGATAGCCGGCCTTAAAGTTCAATTTCCTGTACCTTTGTTACCCTCTGAAAAGGGGATAAAGCACGTTAAAAGTAAGTTTTTATAATAATAATAATAATAATAATAATAATAATAATAATAATAATAATAATAATAATAATAATAATAATAATAATAATAATAATAATAATAATAATAATAATAATAATAATAATAATAATTAATCAATGAAAATGAAAAGTATTTATTAATGGAAATGAGGAGACATGTTTGTGGTCCGTAACGATTTCTTATGTCAAGTGGCTGTTCTTCATATATGTTTAAAATATTTAGACCAGGAATTTAAATGTAAGGTTTCCAAGTTTACAGATGATAACAAATTGGCTACCTCAGTAAGGAATAATGATGGATGTATAAAGATTTAAAAGATAAGGAGGGAGCTGTAATCGTTGATGGGATGAGCAGGTTCATTCCTTCTTCAACTAAATCTTTCTCTCTTCATAATCCATAGTTCAATCATGCTTGTTCTCTGGCCATTCAGGTTAGAGACAGTGCGTATCGGGGGTGGAAAAATTCTCGTTCTCCTATCACTCTCGCTAATTTTCATTCAGCTAGAAATCGTTGCAGGGATACTCTTCGACGAGCAAAACGGGCTTTCATCAAACGAAAGTGCGCTAACCTCCTTGGTTTTCCTACTGACAAATCTTTCTGGCCTCTTGCCAAAAACATCTCTAGCAATTTCTGTAAATCTGTCTTTCCTCCTCTTATTCGATCTGATGGTTCTGTTGCTAATTCTCCAATTGAAAAGGCCAATCTCTTCGGCCTCCTATTTTCCTCTAACTCAACCCTGGACGATTCTGGCATCCCTCTTCCTCCTCCTCCTTCTCCTCTCAGGTGTCCTATGTCTTTGCCTGTGATTACATTTGATCGGATGCATGGGCTCCTGAAATCTATGAACGTTAGGAAGGCGGGTGGCCCGGATGGGATTCCTCCCCGAGTTTTGAGGGAATGTGCTTCCGTGCTGTCCCCGCCCCTCGTTCAACTATATTCTCTATGTCTCAATACTAGCACTTTCCCTCAGTGTTGGAAGCACGCACATGTCCAATCTATTCCGGAAAAAGAAAGACGCTCTGATCCTTCTCAACTATCGCCCTAGATCTCTCACTTGTATTTCAAATCTAAGATCTTTGAAACCCTTCTCAACTCTCATTTCTTAGATCATCTGGAAACTCATTCCCTTCTTTCCGATCGCCAGTACGGCTTTCGGCGTTCGAGGTCTACTGGCGATATACTTTCCTATCTAACAAATTTATGGTTTTCCGCTCTTAGGAACTACAGGGAGGCTTGTGTGGTGGCGCTTGACATATCCAAAGCATTCTACCGGGTTTGGCATGCGTCACTGCTCTCCAAGCTCCCATCCTTTTGGTTTCCTCCTTTTCTTTGCTTACTTATGTCTAGCTTTCTTTCAAATCGCTCAATATCGGTTGTTGTTGATGGGACGACTTCTTTTTCTGTCAATAGTGGTGTTCCTCAGGGTTCTGTCTTATCTCCTACTTTATTCCTACTTTTAATTAATGATCTTCTCACCTGCACTTCTAACTCTATCCACTCATATGCCGATGACTCGACCCTTCATTCTTCAACTCATTTCAATTCTGCTCCCTCTTTTACTTCTAGAATTACTTCAAGAATTCTAGTGCTTACACACACACAAAATCTACCATAGCTTTCTACCACAAGTCACTCATCAGAATTGCAAATCCTTCTATCCCCCTCTCATTCCTTTCCACACCATCACAAACACATTTCACAACACACCACTCATTTTCACCGTTTCCTTTCATCTTTGTTTCAGTCACAGGGAGAAAATCAAATTTTCTCCTTCTAAATACATCCATCACCTCCCTCCCCTTCTCCTCAACATTTATTCCTCTGACATTCCATGTACCCATACGATTCATACATTTTCGCCGAAAGATAGAAGGCCGCTTACGGCAATCACGACCTTCTCCGAGGCATGCATTAACATTCCTGGCAAAAGATAAATGGTAGTGGGCAGCCAACCTAACTACCACCGTCGCTGGTATCTTTGATAGATTGGTCACTTTGTTAAGGAATTTTCTTAGATAATACGTCTTTACCTGTTGCTAATATGCGGGAAAAGTTTGAGCATATCGAGTATTGTATGACCTGTTAGCTACTTTACCTCGATGACTCGACCCTTCATTCTTCAACTCATTTCAATTCTGCTCCCTCTTTTACTTCTAGAATTGCCTCTCGTCTTAATCTTTCCGATTCTATTCTCGCTGATCTGGATAGGATTTCCGGGTGGGGTCGTCTCAACCTTGTGAAATTCAATTCTTTAAAAACTCAACTTCTACAAATCTCACTCTCTAAAACACCTTCACTACTCAAAATTCTACAAAACTGCTATCCCCTTTTGAAATTAATTTTTGTCTTCATCCCCATCTCTTCTATAGGCGCCTTATTATCTCATAAAGACCTTCTACCTGCTCGTTTGCGTTCTTTAATCAAATTTAAATATTCCTGTTTTGCTTGCACGAGCACTCATGTTGTCAGCACTCGGAGTCAACTCTCTGACAGTGCTGATGAACATAGAGACTACTCGGCTAGAACAGGTACATATTTTACATTCCCCCCCCCCACCAGCATTAGAAACCATAGTTTCACTAAAAATCATCTCATAAGTCTATCTCACTTCATAATTCTTTCACAAACCAATCAGCAGCATGATCTGAAAATTTTAGTATCAATTCACATAGCCAGGCTGAATCCGTCACTTAATAATGATAACTGAGGGGTCAGCCCGTGAGTGGTGGTGAAATATATATATATATATATATATATATATATATATATATATATATATATATACTGCTCTATATAATACATAATAATATGTATGTATGTAATATAATATCAATAATATGTAATATAGCACCATATGCTAAATAATGTTAACAACAATATGTATGTATATATATATAATAATATTATAATAATAATAATATAATAATAATATAATAATAATAACTTAATAATATATATATATATAAATATATATATATATATATATAATAATAATAATAATAATAATATATACTAATATACTATATAATATAATAACATATAATAATAATAGCAATAATATTAATAATAATATAATAATATGTAATATATATAATAATATAATAATAATAATAATAATATGTATATGGCATAATATGCTCATCACCATGCTCAACTCTTCAGCTGCTCAACTGCCAATATGTATATATATATATATATATATATATCATATATATATATATATATATATATATATATATATATATAATTGTCGTCGGACATGGTCGCATTTAAATTAGAAAAAAAAGAGAGAAGAAACTGAAGTCGAAAGATAAGAAATCGGAAGCCTAAAGGCTGCAAGATCTTCTAACAGAAGGTTGAGTAGCTCTCAAAATTCAATACAATGAAATGGATTTTTGAAAGAGGTTCTGGCCAATTTGTTGATACAAGGAAATTTACTAACCTAATAAGACGGCACTTAATTAAAATTTTAGTGAAACTAACTAATATTTTGTATTTTAATTAAAGAAAATTAAGTATTAAAAAAAAATAAAAAATAAAATAAAATTCGGAGTTTTCCAAAAAGGGGAGGAGGTAAATAAATATTTCTGCTTAGTTATTTGAATTCCAGCACTATAAAAAAATAAACTTGAAATATATATATGAAAAGAACAATGTTAAATTGTCAGTGGAGTTTGGATGAAGCGACACTTTATATAACATGAAGAAAAATAGGCGGAGTCGAAATGGATCTATCAACGTTCGACACTCCGGGCTAGACAAAGGGCTGGAACCCCTTTTTTGCCATTAGGGGAACCCCTTTTTGCCATTATTTTCGTCCCGTGAATAACTCAGGAAGTTTGAACAATATTTATGTAGCTAACACCACCCTATAGTCATGAGGGATATGGTGATTAGCGTAATAAAAATAATATATAAGCGGGTTCGGAGACCCCCCTCCCCGGAGGTGGGGAAATAGTCCCTACCCCGTAGTTCCCCAGAGGCGAGGAGGACCCGACTCGCTACCATCGGTGCCGGTAATTATACCCTTGGGGGTATCTATTTAATTACATTTTCCTTACTAAAAATTTAACAGGATTCCAAAAACTGTATTCCTTTTGCTGTGGCTTATTGTGTTTTTGAGATATGATTGTTTTTTTTTTTTTTTTTTTTTTTTTTTTTTTTTTTTTCATTTCGACCCTAAAACGTCTATTTATGTATCATAGAGGCTACCTGTGAAAATTTTTTTGATCCGAGCCCCGTTCCCTGTGGGCGTTAAGTAACTTTTTAACCTAATATATATATATATATATATAATATATATATATATATATATATAAAATATATAATATATTTATATATATATAATATATATTATATATAATATATATATATATATTATATATATATAATTATATATATATATATATATATATAATATATATATATTATATATATTATATTATATATAATATATATATATATATAATATATATATATATATATATAACTACATATATATTACATTGATAATCAACATCCATATAAAAAAATTATTAAAACATTTTTAATCCGATGTTCTTAATTTTTCTTAATTTTCGACTTTTTCATTGAAGTTAAAGATATTTATTACACGTGGTACCATTTTTCCTATCTCTTATTACCATAGGAATTGG